>VDFB02268328.1:40000-279914 GCA_007258455.2 Sequoia sempervirens | reverse complement strand
TTGAGTTGATACCGCATGTTTTCTTCTTAATGATCCTGATCCATTTCAATTAGTTGAGCTTCCAAATCTACCCATAAACGAAGAAGAAGAGGAACCATTTCCCTTTCTTGACACATATGTTGATCTCACTAGTTTTGAAGCCTCCACTGAAGACCAAAACTAGATTGATAACCCCTTTTCCTTGGGAATTCATCAAGAAGACATGGGTGATACCTTCTTGTTTGATTTTTACGTACTTTGCAAGAGTTATGAGTGTACCACCAATGCTCCTAGGCTTAAGCTATTTCCTACCACTTTAAAATAAGCTGCACTAAGTTGGTTTATGAGTCTAGGCAAAGACACTATGGAGACTTGGGAGGATATGAAGAAAAAGTTCCTTGAAAAATACAAGGAATATTGCAGGGGCAATGATACAAGAGAATGTGATATCTTTAGGATGCAATAGAAGGAAGATGGGAGCTTGGAAGATTACATATAAAGGTTTTTGTTTTACTTGGAGAAATATCCACACCATACACTCAATGAGGAAACACAAAAGTTTCTTTTCTTGAAAGGAATCAATGAGAGTCGCACTGATGCTTTGGATCTGATGGAAGGAGGAGATATCACTCAAGTTCCTTGGGAAGATATCAAGAAAATATGTCAGAACTATTCTAGAGAAGCTTCAAAGAAAGGGAGAGCTTACCAATATTTTGTGGGTAAGTCATCTACCAGTGGAGTTTTAAAGATGGAGATTACTAATTTTTTGGAAGATTTCCAAAATAATTTAGCTACTCAGCTAGATACACTTTAGGCCAAAAAGAAGCATGAGGAGGCAGAGGCAATGTTGATAGAATATTGCCCTCATTGCAAACAAAAGAAGAGGGGTTGCAGATGCAAGATGGTAGCTAACATTGACAACAAGATTCCACCTAAGTTCAAACCAGTTCAGACTAAGGAAGGTCAAGTCTACCTTGTTACACAAAGGAACCTAGGGGCTCCAAGACAAAGTATGCCACCAGATCCACTATCCTTTCTTGGGCCAAACCAGATAGCCACTTGTATGTAGCCATCTTCTCAACCCCAACAGTCTGTTGTAACGTCTCCCCCTACTAATTCAAGCTCCAATGCACCCAAACCTACTCAGCTCACACCCAATCCAATAAACAAACCACAACAACACCCTGCATACTCTGTCAATCCAAATAAATTCCTTGCACATGTTGTGAGTGTAAGTGACATCCATTTGCATTTAGGAACCACTTTCCCAATTCCTTGCACACCCATCATCACTAAGCTACTTGTGGAGGACGAAGAGAAACCTCTGAACGATCCTATTCAGCTAATTGTACCTCAAAATACTAAGGCCACCCTAGGAGGATATTTTATCATTCTTGGAAGGCCATGGTTAGCAACAACAAACACTTATATTGGGTGTCAGTCATGTGACATGACTATTTTTGATGGTAGTAATACTAAAAATCTTGTTCTTTATCCACCTGCTCAGCTGACCCATGATGAAGAAGATTTTGTATGGCCACATGTTGGTGAAGAAGCCAAGGAAGTTAACTCAGTAGTGCAGCTCATGATGTTAGGAAGAATCCCTTTCTTGTAGCTTCATGAAAAAGATGAAGTGTCATCTAGTATATTTCAAAACCGTTATGAAGTGGGGGAAGCATCATCCTCAACTTCAATAAGGACACTTCTGCCCAATCTTCCTGTAGCCACTATTCCTGCAGATATACTTCCTGCAGCCATTGTGTTTGCGGATAAACTTCCTATAGCAATAGACTTACTAAAGTCTCATCAGCATGCATTTTCATGGGACTATCATGATTTTAAGGGACTGGATCCTAAGCTCTACACTCATAGGATCTACATCAGGGAAGATTGTCAACTAGTAAGGTGGCCTCAACGAAGAATCAACCCTGCATTGGGAGGAACTGTTAAAACAAAGTTGCATAAATTATTAGATGATGGATTTATGTATCCTATTTCAGACATCCGGTGGGTGTCTCCATTAGTAATCATTCCAAAGAAGGAAGGAAAGTGGCGAGTTTGTGTTGATTACAAAAAGCTTAATGATTCCACTAAGAAAGACCATTTCCCCTTGCCTTTTGTAGATCAAGTTTTGGAATCATTTGCATGAAAACAATACTTTTCTTTCCTAGATAGAATTAGTGGCTACAACTAGATTCAAATTGCACCTAAGGTCTAGGAGAAGACGACCTTCACCTACCTATGGGGAATGTATTCCTATTCGATACTTCCTTTTGGCCTATGCAATGCACTTGCAACTTTCCAAAGAGCAGTCATTAGCATATTTCCAGACATCTCCCTTGACTGCATGGATATCTATATGGATGACTTTACCACCTATGGTGCTTATTTTAATAAAGCATTGGAGACTCTCAGGAAGATCCTACAGAGGTGTGAAGACCAAAACCTATCCTTGAATAGTGAAGAGTGCTTCATGATGATGTAGGAAGGTGTAGTTCTTGGCCACTACATTTCTCACAAAGGAATCCAAGTTGACCCTACAAAAATTGAAGAGTTCCTACAACAATTCACCCAACGTTCAGCACACGAGCTTCCTACAGCCGAAAGTGGTGGACCTAGCATCCCACCTTTCGACTAAATTAAGGTACGTACTTTTCATAATAAAGATTTCCACTTTAGTGGAAATTCATTTCTTCACCTACCCACCCATTCGTCCATCTATATCACCTTTCTCTCTATTCCATCGTTTCATTTTTCCTCACTTCACTTTGCTTGACCTTCATTAATTGCTCAAATATTTCTAAAAAAGGTGAAACGGTACCTTCTCTCCATGATCTTTGTAACGCATCCTTCGCACGCTCAGGTATGTACACGATAATTCTCATCTCTTAATTTCCTTTTAAGTGCATTTATTTAATCATGGCAAGTTACAATAGGTGATTACATAATATGTCAGTACTTCTTGTCAATTCACCACTCTCTTCTCACATGTGTGGACACATGTCCAAATTTAGGTTGGGGGGAATAAAAAATGCAAATATAATGCCCATGTGTCAAATCATAATTTGGCTACGTCGGAAAATTTAAATAAGATGATTTGAAAATCTAGCTCGCATGTGTGAAGTGATGTTAACCGAGCCACCAATTCTGCTCTCATTTAGCACCCCTTTTTCTCGCCTTAATTTCCTTGTCGTGGTCTTGAGTTATAAGCAGCAAATGGTGAAAACAGAGACAAAAAAAAAGGAAATTTAGTCAACACTGGTAGTGTAAATTTAGTAGAAAGATGTTGGCTTTCAAACAAGAATTACAGAGGAAGGAAATTTTGTAGAGTGATAGTGATTTCAGAAAATGGGAGGTGGTTTAATTTGGAATGATCCCTCAGTTCATGACATTTTGTTGTAGGATGTACAATTCCTGGAAAAATTTCAACGATGTGGATGGTTTGATTATTTCATGAAACTGGATGGCTTTGATGAGGGCATTGCACTCAAATTCGCTCAAACATTCTCTAAAATCAAAGACACAACTTAAAAAATTTTAGAATTTGTGGCAACCAAGGAGAGAATTGTAGAAGTTTCAGGGCTACCTACTGATGGTGAGCATTACCCTACCTCTAGGGATTCCAGGTTAGCCAGAGCAGAATTTACAGTACATGGTGACCCGCCAATCAACATTGACAAGCAGGGCGCATAAATAATGTCTTTGCTTGAGCCATGGAAGTAGGCAGTTGTCTACATTATAAGGTATATCACCTGTGAAGGACATTTGTCAAACCTATATTCAATGCATTTCAAGCTCTTGAGCCACATGAGCACAGAAGGAGGATGAGCATGCCCCATGTTCTATATAGTCTCCTCTCCATCATGGTAGTCGAGACACAAAAAGGTAGGGACAACTCTGTCTCCCACCATTGCTTGATAAAATTATTGGTTAAGAAATATTTGCATAGTGTATCTAAGATGTCCTGGGAAGAATTTTTAAATTTTGATCAATTTAAACTTGAGGAACTGCAACCTAGGGTTTTACCCCAACCCCATAGGGTTAGCAGAAGATTAAGCATAGTTGAAGCCACTCCTGGTGTCTCAACTTTTGGTGCTAGTTCTAGTATGAATCCTCCTGCAGTGGTAGAAGAAGTCATAAACATTAGTTCCTCTGAAATAGAGCATTCAGAAAAAGCAAGCTTTTTATCTGATTCTAATGATGATGTCCCCCTACAAACCCTAATAAGAACTAGGGCACAAAAGAAAGAGGCTGAAATAAGAAAAGAAAAAGAAAAATCCCAAACACAGCATAGAGAAAGATGTTTTGAGTGCTAGGAAGAGAAAGGCTAACCATATCCATCCTGTAGCTAAAGGAAAACGTAAGAGCACTCCTAGGAATTCAAAACTAGTTGGGCCAACTTTGTGTATGCCTTCACAAGGAAGCCCTGGGCATGGTGAGACACCACATGGGGACACTAAAGTTCCAATGGAACAAGAGAATGTTGAAGAAAAAGAAAAGGATATATTTGAGAGATCAGAAAAAATAACACTGGAAGACCTTGTTAATATCACAGAGGAGTTTGAGGATGAGTAAGGGTTCCTACAGAAAAACCAAGAACAAGAGCAGGAGTTCCTGTAGCCATAGCGAGAAGCATAACAAGAGCTAGAGAAAAACTAGGAATAGGAACAAGAGGTCCTACAGCAAGAAGGGAGTGAAGAAATAGTACCCCCACATCCATAGACAACTGGATAGCATGAGTTCATGCAAATAGGACCATATGGGGAGAAGTCATCAAAAAAAACACTGGTAGGAATTCATAACCCTCCTGATTTTACAGTTCGTCCAACAATTTTAAATTTATGGAAAGAAATAGAAAGGAGGGAGGAAGAATGGAAACAAGAGAGGAAGAAACTGAAAAGGAAATTCAAGAGAGGGATGAGGTTATTGAAGATAAAAATGAGGAGATTGCCACTTTGAAGAAGAAAGTAGATAACATTGTGATTTTGGTGCCACAAATTCTAGAATGCAGAGCTCCTCCAAGGGTTTATGCCCTGCACTTGAAAGAGAAATATCTCTCTTTCAAGTTGTCAAAAATTGTTTCAGATTCAAACCCATCCATTGAAACTCCTACCAAATTCTTCAATGCCTCCAGGATTGCCTCCCCTAAGATGAAAAATTTGTTATGTGAATTCTATTTGCACAATTATGTTGTCACACAGGATCATGATTGGAACTTGTTGCTATATGTTGGGGATATTCAGTTGAGATAATTTATGTCTTGGGTACAAAATGAGATTAATTGGGATGAGCAGAAAAATGCTTATAAGAAAATGGAATCTAACATCCCCTTAGCCATCAGGGCTGAGTCAAGCCACCCAAGGGATATTCGCAGAGAATGGCTCAGGATACTTCTCAGACCAAGCTATGCTGATAGAATCATGCCCTGGATTGAAGCTTTCTACACTAAATATGAGGTCAAAGCAGCAACAAAAGAGGAGCTTGTAAGAGGATACTTGGCCCAACAATGGAATAGTTTAACAGATGAGCTAAAATAAGTTGAGCCCCATTCTATTCACAATAATGTTGCAGCATTGAAGCGAATTGATAGGTATATCCAAATTGGTAGAACAAAGGGGAGATTTTGACTTCCCTTGACTTTCCAACCACCCATTCTCATGTGGCCAGTACCAAACTACAAATTTAACCAATATGATATTGCTACTAAAAGGAAAAGATGGAACAAATTTGACAGATTAGGAGGATTTTATTGGGATCTAGACTTACACTTTGCTGAGACAGATGTTGGCCAGCTAACAGTTGCAAACTTTAGAGCTTTGACCAAACAAAAGAACAACCCTTACATTGTTGGACGACCAACAAGATGCTAGGTTGGGGGGGAATGATGAGCCTAGTTTTTGGTCAAATTTTGGGTAGAATCTATAGTCCATTTGTTGGCAGTGTCATGAACCTTAGTAGTTGAGTGTTAATATTTGCATAATGTTTTCCTCAAACCATTGACATTTGGGATTAATCCTATCTTTGTGAATTTTTAATGACATTGGAATATTATGTGGATTCTCTATATTGATTTTGTATATGGTTGATGAATGTTCTTTAAGGTAATTATAGATGTGCAATTATTATGCGTACTGACATTGCTATGTAGGACACACTTTGTGGATGCTAAGTTGAGAAAGGAAACCGACAAATGGTCATGCAGGGGAATCATTCAAAGGAGTCAATCGAAGGACGGCGATAGCAGATTTCCCACAACAGTCAATTGTAACTGCCTTGTATTTATGGCATTGAGCAATCGCGGGCATTACTACTGCGCTAAGTCCACGTTTGGGCATGCATATCTGACTGGATTCCCTACAAACGTAATTACTCTACCACTCTTTTCCTCATTTTCCCTAAATGGTGTCCTCTCAGTTAGTGGGAGTGGACCACCCTATTTAGATGGTAGTATAAATAAGGATTTGAATCTTCTTCTTGGGGGTTCTTAGTTCTTGATTGTTGTTGTTAGATGATATCAATGATGTATTAAGCATTCTCCACTTTTCAATATAGCCATGCTACTACTCTATTTACACATTTTTCAATGAATGAGATTATAGTCTGAGTTTAAGCATTTGAGTTTGTATTAGTATTAGTAGATACTCATCCAAAGGGGGCCACTTGGTGAGTAATCTATTCTTTAGATTAATTAGTTTAGTTATTATTTCTTGTTTTGTACTTAGTTCAAAGTCTGGCATCGACTGTTCCTGCAGCCACTAGAATTCTATTTTGTGTCTATTCCTAAAACCAAATTAGATAGAGTAGTTCGCTATTTGTTCACCCATATCTTTATTTTTGTTATGCATTTTAGCTTAGCATAGTTTTTAATTAATGCTCAGTCTTTCTTTATTTCTTTCTAAGTATTTTACTTTCCAGTATCATGTTTCTCTTAGTTGTAGTGTAGACATGGCTACTCTGAGTTCCTAGTGCACATATAGTGCTGACCCATTTCAAGTTTATATCCCTGGGTTGAAAAGTTAAATACACCTTCATGATGATTGAGATAGCTATTCAGGTTAGATGTACAATCTCTGAATCATGGTTGTAAAGGCCTAGTTATTGAATCATTGTAGGAGGTCGACAACAAGCATGATCTGATAGTTCAAAAGTGTTGACAAGCATATGCACCAATGGACAAATCATAGGCATTGAGAGGCACTAGTGCTGAATGGTAGATCACAAGTTTTGATAGGTGTAGGCACTAAAGGATAGAACATAGATGTCCAAACAATGTAAGTATTGACAAATAGGGAAGAATTTCTAAATTTATAAGTTTGATTGTGTTGAATGATTTGGTAATAGATTTTCAAACACAAATACACAATGGATGACAACTTTTCACGATTGAAGTCTAAATGGATTTTAATATTTTAACACATGAAAACATACCATGAGCATGAAAATATTCCCCAAATTATTCAAGTAGGTGTGGCTGACTAGTGTGGACCCATAGTAAATGGTTGATACTATCTACATATGAATACAAAGCTAGGGATAGCCACGTACACATGAAACCCCTTACCAAATTTTTCCAAAGGTGTTACCCTAGTTAGCTCTGAAGATGAAGAAAATTTGAAAAAACATTAAAACACAAGATAAAGAAATTCAATATATTACCTAAAGCATTTCACGTTTCCAATCTCCTTGATTAAGTTGAAGTGATGCACCCTTTTTGCTTGATTTTTTCTTTGATGATTTTAATGTGGATTTCTCTCATAGTAGCATAACCTTGGAAATATAAGAGTATAATAGTGATTTTAATAGCATAATTTTAGTATGCATAGATTGATGAATAGGAAGGATAAAAGCTTCAATTTTTAGATTTTTGGATGTTGAAATGGAGGGTCAAGATTGAAAGAGAGGATGGAGTCTTAGCCCTCTGACAAGTGTCACAAGGTGGAGGCTTGAGAAGATGGTGCATGGCATGGGGAAGAGGGATATGTGTGCTCACACATGTGTGAGTGCACACATAGGGTGCCTCATAAATGTGACAAGTGGGCTATAAGTGGTAAGTGCAAGAATGTGGGAATAAGTGTAATTGAAATGTGGGTGAAAATGGAAAGAGTAGGGTGGCTCATAAATTACATGTGTAAGACTAGGGTAGTTTCACATTTAATAGGGGACCTTACACATCTGTGAGCAACCAATAGGTGATTTGGTCAAGAATGATGTGGAATGTGATGTTGACTTGTGTGTGTGATCACACATGTGTTTATTGAAGGAGATATGAACACTTGTTACGTGACTACAAGTTTGGGGATTTGGAAGAATTTAAAATTGAAAAAATATTAATGATGTTTAGGGAATAATTAATTAGTCATGATCAAAAGAAATAATGAGTTGGGCCAAAGGTTGAGTTAATTAGATTAATAAAACCTTAAAATAAATATGAATATATAATTAATTAAATATGGTTTTAATTAATTACAATGATAGAAAATAATTAATTAAATAATCATTAGGAGCAATGAGATAATAAGGAATAAGAATTAATTAAAAAATTATTTAATTAGTTACAAAATAGGGAATCAATTTTGGGGTGTCTATATTTTCCCCTCTTTGATACAACATTGTGATTGAAAGAAGAGATATTGTGTCAAAGAAAAATAAAATATGCCCTTGTCGATTAGAAGAAAAGGTGGTGGAATGATGCCCCCTCAAGAGGTTGCCCAAAAAAATATTTCTAGGGGAGCTCTCAAAAAGAAGAAATGAATGTTAACAAGATAAATAAGGGAGGGAAATAAGAATTATTGGAGGGAAAATAGAAGAAAAATTATGTGGTATGGATAAATGATGGAAGAAAATAGAAGAAGGGATGAAAAGTTGAGGGCCTAAGCCTCTAAATTAGGTTTGTGGGGCCTAAAAATAATCTTAGAGGGACCTATAAGGGGCCATTTTAACTATTTTACTTTGGTGGATTGGAGATTTGGTGTAGAGAAGACTTGGGTGAGATGGTGAACATTTCATGACATACACATGATGTAGAGTGGATCTGGAGGTTCCAATGGCTAGAGGAGGTAGGAGAGTTGGTATATATCAAAAAATTGAGGCCCTAGGGTTAGCTTATATGGTATTAATTTTTTTATTAAAAATTCAAGGTCAAACAAAGTCACTAATCACATATTAGCACTTTTGGTACGAGTTTAGCACTTTTTCTAGCTTAGTTTAGTGATTTTTTTCTAGGATTGATATATCATAGCGCTTTTGATGACGTTCAAAAAGGTAAATTGTTTTATGGATAGGATTAGTGATTTTGATGATGAGGATTAGCATTAAGATCAACCTTTTGGGGTAGGGATTAGTGCTCTCACTAAGAACACACTTTTGAGGGTAGGGATCGACACTTTCACTAAGATCATGCTTTTGAGGGTAGGGATTAGTGCTTGCATGGATAAATACTTACAAAATTTGGTGTAAATATGGATTAAGAGTAGGTAAATATACTTTTAGGATAAGGCTAATAATTGGATTTTGATGAAATGCAAGTGAGTCTTCTTGTACTATACTAGTGGGAGGCTAATCCCACAAAGCTGGTTTACAATTTCTGGGAGGATCTAATTTTTGCTGAAATCACATATTTTTAGAAAATATAATGATTTAAGCCTTAAAAAGTTCCATTTAAAGCATTCCAATTGAAGAGGGTTTGATCAAACTACCCTAAATCAAACTCCCTTGGATAGAACCCCACTAGTTTTAAACCATACCTATAACGGAGTCTCCTTTATACCTATCAAAATTTTGACAAAAAACCACTTTTGATTTACCTTTTGGGGGATCAAATGAATTCATTTAAAATTTATTTTTTGTAAGTATGTATTCCTTATTATAAGCTTCCCAAAAAGTATAATTTTAAATAAATTTAATTTAATTATTATATTCATTTTTATTTCTGAATGTAGTTTTTCAACTTTGAAAATCAAGCTCTCTATTCTACACATGTGGAAAAATAGCAGATTATCAAAAAAATTGAAAAATAGGTGTGCACCAAATATTGAAGTCCTTGATCCAAAAGAAAAAAAAGAAAAATTTGATACATACAAAAAAAGTTACAGCGTTATACGGTCGCGTTATGTCTGAATTATAATTGGTTTGACTTCAAAACTTGATTAAAGAAAAATGTTGAATAAAAACTATCTAACCAAGTGGAAGAACTAGATATCAGAGTTATGAATCTAAATAAGAAAAATTATAATTTTATCCTTCATGGAAAAAAGTTATGCGTTATCACTTTGAGTGTCACTTTTAAAAATGTCGTTTCTGAAAAAATAGTTTTTGAGGGAGATGGAAAAGAAGTGCAATCTAATTCCAAAAATTTGAAAAAATATATTTAGAATCTATAGACAGAATGTCATGAAATTCTAGTTTACATCATCTTCAAATTCCTCACGGTTTAGCCGCTATAGGTGTCCGAAAGTGAAGATTTAGTTAAAAAAAAATATTTTAGTGTCCAGTTTGGCCAAAAATTGTAAACCACTATTGTGGGATCACCCAGGAGAGACATCCTCTTATAATGAGGTTAGGTGCTCATCTAACAAATATGGATTGGATGTTTTTAGCAGTTGTTGGATTAGATAGATTTTTTTGGTGGCTATAGATTCACCCTCATAAAGCTATGATGGTGATATTGGTGGAGCGTTGAGATTCAAAGACTAGCACATTTTGCTTGTCAACCAGGGAGATGATGATCACCCTCAAGAATGTGTGGAGGATCCTATGCATCGCTATGATAAGGTGAGTGTGTGGAAATTTCCTAATAGATGGTGGATAAGGATTTTACACATGGTTCCTATAAATATTTTTTCACCAAGGTACTTTCCTATGGTTCCACTGAAGTGATTTTCACCATTAGATGGATTATTTCTCTATTAATTTTTTAAAGTTTTTGTATTTTTTAACTTTTTGGAATATTATGAGGATTAGATAGATATTTTTGAGGTGTACGATATTCACAAGCTCTTCAAGTGGTTGTCATTCTAGTGTAGCAATTTAATATGCCTATGATCCATACTTGGTCATAACAATAAAATGTCATAGCCAATTTGGTTAAAACTTTCACTTCTTTTCCTAATCTTGGAGATTCCTCTTATTTTATTTGATTACTAGATGACCAATATCAAATTGTTGGGTTTTGATTTTCTAATTGTAACTACAACAAAGTCTTTTTTATAGGCTTGCAAATGATTCAAAGCATTGAGGCACCTCTCATCTAGTAGCTCAAGTTAATGAAGGTGTGTAATATGATATTCCTACTCATCGATAAGGTTTTGTAGAGATATTCTAAGTGGGGAGTTTGACTTCAATTGGAAAAAAAATCAATTTTGAAGACAAGGCAATATGGGGTTGCACCAATTGGTGTGTGAATACTAGTGTGATATGCCCATAAGGCAATATGGTGTTGAATTTTCTAGTCAAAGTTAGCTTCATTAGCTATCTTCTTGAGAGGATTATTTAGTACAAGCTTTTGATTTTCCATTACTTTGAGTGCAATATGGTCTAGAGAAGCAATGTTGAATGTGGAATTTTTGACAAAGGGTACATACTTCTTTATTTTTAATGGTCGACCATTGTCTATGGAAGTAGCATGAGGTATTCCATAGTGACATATGTTGTAGTGGATGAATTGAGATATATTTTTTAATTATGTAGGTGAGTGGAATGGATTCAAACCACTTTGTGAAGTACTCAATGGCAATGATGATGAATTGATGACCATTGGATAAGAATAGGTGTATTTTTCAATGAGTTCAAGGTTGTTGAATGAAAAAGACAACTAAGAGGGGGCATGAATTAGTTTTAGCAAATCAAACCTTCAAAAACCTCAACAATAATTAGATCCACAAGAATTCATTAAACCTTTATTCTGTTAATGTGATTAAAAATGAAATGTAGATAAAATAAACTAAAATAGCAACACCATACATAAGAGAACACTAGATTTACAAGGGCTCACTGCCAAGATAGGAAACTATCCAAAAAGACTCATAGCTAGGGCTCACTGCCATAGAAATAAATACAAGAATATAGAAGAAGAATGTTACATAGATAACACTTTCTCAATGCAACAAGGAATCCACCACAATGCTCCAACAATCTTGCAGTCTTGCTTGAATGATTTTAGATGCCTTCAAGAACCCTAACACCAAAATTCACACTGCTCTACTCTAATTCACATCGCATACATCACTCGCATTGGTATCATGTCTATCTTGCTTCTCACTTATTTCACACACACAACTCACAACAATACCACACTTATTTAAATCAACCTCAATCTCAAAAACCTTCTCCAATATCGACAACTAGCTATTATACATACAAATTCAAAATAGGTCAACACCTAAGCATTTTCGTGGTGGATAGGAATGAAAGAAACCTACATAAATCATTAATTAGGATCCAAATAGATCCCAACACACCTCAACATTATTTTACACGCTTCACATGTAGTGCTAACACAAGGTCATCCAATACCTATGCTAAACACCATAATCATTAAGTACACTCTTCCTTAAATCAATACAAAACTTCCAGACAACATAATTCACTTGAACACTATCTAAAATAATCTATGAACTACTTGAGATTCATCAAACACTTCATCCAAGCTCACATCATATGGATACTTCAACTCGGAACAACTGGTAAACCTTATTCACATACTGAGAAATGAAGCTCACTCTGTACAACCCCAAATCAAGTGAATCCTTGAATATAGAATGAGACAAGCATTATGAGAAAATTTCCAAATCTACACAACCTGAAGCCAAACAATGGAGAAATGTAGAGAAAATACATTTCTCCCAAGCCACAAAAACATCACTGAAAAATTGGTTCACACACTAGTGAAAATATCTCACTCTATACAACGATCCAAAGACATAAATTTTAAATATAGAAACCTCTAACAACCATTAATAGCATATCAAATTCACACAGGTATAAGATCAATATAGAAGAAATGTGGAGAACAATACCAAAGCACTCTATGACCACTTGCACGACACAGTTTACTCTATTTATCAAATTTTCTTGAAAGCACTTGGAAACTATGTACTAGAGACATCATCTCATCTCATTACTTCATTCCAACTCATCTTCAGATACTGCAACAAAAAGATAGCTCCATGTACTCACAACACTTCCTCAATATGTCAACTATACATGCACAACCTACATCAACCTATTTTTCTCTTTTTGCACAATTTTCTCAATATCCTCGACATTTCATCATGCAACAACTTCCTTAACTCATAGTTGACATCAATGACAATTCTAGTCAGTAGAATTCTTGTTGACATTGATGACAACATCTTCATACTTGAAAAAATCTCCCCCTTTGTCATTGACAGTGTAGACACATAAAAATGTCCTAAGCCTTCAAGCGTCATTTTTCTTCATCCTCGTCCTTCGATAATTGAATAATTTTAGTTATTCAATTATGTTTGATTACATTCCTCTATTAATTAAATAATTTTTAATAATTATTTAATTAATTCACTTTCTAATATTTATTCTATCCTGACCAATTAAATAAACTAATTGCGTCACTAATTTCTTCCTCTTCTTTAATAGTTAAATAAATTATTATTTATTTAATTATTTTGTCATCTTTCATCTATAGTTAAATAATTACCATTAATTATTTATCTATTCATGGTCCTTTAATTCTTCCATAGTTAAATAATTATTAAAATCATTTAACTATCCCATACCACCTTCCTATTAAATAATTAATCTAAATTAATTATTTAAGGTCTAATTCTATCTCTCCATTTTAATTAAATTAATTAAATGCTCCTATTTTCATTTTTCAAATAAATAATTTGAACAAATTATTTATTTTCCACTGTCCATTTCCTCTATTTTCAAATAAATAATTTGATAATTATTTATTTTCCACTATCCATTTCCTCCATTTTGGATAAATAATTTAAAATAAATTATTTATACCACAAGTCAAAGATACCCTGTCATAATCCCCTGTCATAACATTCATTTCTGTCATATTGTGTCCATGCATGTCCTTGCATGCCTATCCTAGCCTGCATGTCTGTCATGGCCTGCATGTCTTTGCATGTCTTCCTGTCATGATTCCTCCAAGAATAGCATATTCTTGGTGCATCAATTATGGACCATTGATCTTGGCATCTTTTCTGAGGCTTAATCTCAACCATCCATTTCATAACATCCCTCTCATGCATTCCCATCCATTGATCTTGGAATCTTTCTAGAAGATTAATCTCAACCGTCCATTCGAATGGTTGTCTATAAAAGCAACCTTCCTTCTCCATTTTCAGGCTAACAACTATTCTTCTCCAACTTTCTACTTATCATTTGCAGGTATTTGCACAAGTTACACTACAAATCTGAGGGCATATTTGCAAAGGGAGAAATAGGAGAGCAAGAGAAGGAATCAACTACAATATGGGGAGTACTTTATTTTATTTGCTTTCATTTTGAAATCTCCATTTGTTTGTATTCTCTTGTTTGGATGAGGTTAATAGTTTAGAAGTGTTAGCTGTCACTTTATCTATTCTATTTGATTTCTAACCCCATCTCACATTTGGTGAACCTGACATTTGTTTTCTTGCAGAGAAATTGGTTTGTTTGTTTTTGTTGTTTTGCAGATTACAGCCAAGAATGCATGCAAAATCCCGTCATCTTTATTTGAGCACAAAAGGATGGACACATCGAATATTGTAAAAAAATTTATGGGTTTTGTGGGCCTCATTTTCAGCTTTCTGAAACATTAAACGGTTTGAAATTTTGTTAGGATTTGAGTAAGTTATGGCCATTTTACTGATCGCTGTTTTTTAAGATTTAGTTATTAAAATCCGATTTTTCTTTTGTTTATAATAATTTTGTTGTGTAGAATTTTGCAAAATGTTTTTTGGGTTTTGAAGCTCTATGTCTTAGCTTTCCATAGATATTTACAATTTAAAGTTTTGTTTAGTTTTGAGAAAGTTATCATTATTTTTAGTTTGCGGTTTTCATTCAAGTTTTTTTTTGGTTTACTAATCTTTTGTTTGTAGCGTGTGGCTTTGGAATAGGGCTCCCAAAACTGCTTCTTTTGGAGCAACAAAAAAATCAAGCTCTTAGTTTTTAGTTTTCTTTAATTCTTTTTTTTCTTAGTTTAGTCTTTTTATTTTCTAGTTTAATTATTTACTAACTTTTAGTTTGGTTTTTAATCTTTTGTTCTAACTTAGTTTTTCTTGCAGCTTTCTCGTTGGTCCAAGACACTTATGAAACTACTAATTTGTGGTTTTTCAGCTCCGTTAGTCGAAGACTCATTTCTCAAACAAGGTGTTTGCGATTTCTAGTTTAGGAACACTTCCATTGGTGCATTAAAATGAACATGTGCTTGATTTTGTCTGACTGTGCTTGAAGGTGGTAGGTGATTATGCTCTCACCTTGTGAAAACTAGGTGATCAAAAAACTAGACCCACCTTATTTTTTGTCACCCTCACGACTTAATAATCGAAGTATCCTCTCCCCTTGCACTTTCGAGTGATCCTGGGTGTAAGAGAAATGGTTATTATTTCTAGAAATGAGCCTGCCTTAAGGGGAAAAGTACTCACCTTAAGGGACGACTCGACCGGTAACAGGCTAAAGCCAAGCCACTTCCAGTCGGGATATAAAATGGGTGCTTGAGGAAAGTTCAAGTACCACGAGTCTGCGAGATATCACCACAGACTGATAGTACTCCCATAAACCTGTTAGTAGCCTCTTCGAGGCTGGAGTGCCACCTAATTGGTGATTAATCTCACCCCATGTGTGACCCACTCTCCCGAATGGATGCCTAACTGAACACCTTTACATTTTTTTGAGAGGCCAGCCATTTTTCAGCCATTGGCAGGCTGGTCACGGTGCAATATCATGCCGAAGATACTCCTCACGACTCCTTGAGTAGAGATAGCAGTTCTTGGAAGTATTAGAATCCGAAGTTGGTGTGCTAGAGATAGCGTTAATGAGCCGTGGAGGGGCCGGTGCCACCAAACTTCTAAGCTATCCATTTCTCGAGAAGGTGTTTAGCATAATCAAAATTATATCGTTGGGCTATATCAAGTATACAAACCCTTGGCCTATTAGGATTGTGCTTGTCTCATGTGTGTTTGCATACACCAAAACATTGTGCTTGTCAAGTGTTTTCTAAATTTTCAAACAATATACACAACATTCACAAATCTGGACACAAAACCTCAACCAACTCAGACTTTTCAGTAAAACATCAAAACAACAGTCTCAGCCTAGAAGTCTTATGTCAAAACCAAATCATGAAATTGCTCAAATCTCTCATTTCTTGTGCACTTTAGCTTGCATCTTACCATAGGGTCATCTTTGCAAATATTTAGCTTCATCCTTAGGCTTCACCATTTGCATTTTCAATCATAAACTAAAACTTAGGTCCTCATCTCATTTTGTATATTTTGGATTAGGACAACCTTACCTCACTTTGCAAAATCTTGACTTTCAAAAGTAGGTTATCATTGGACTTAGACATCATTATCTCCTTTAGTCATTATCTTTTTGTGAGATTCTTCCAACTAAAAAGTCTAGTTGGGAAGACTAATTTGTCATTTGTCCTTGTCATTTAGTCTTTCAAACGAGTCCTTTGATATTCCAAAATTGAGACATAGATCAAGCATAGGGTGGTTAGGAAACATTTTTCCAAATAATTTTAGACCTTTGCATTTGCATACCTTAGACATTCAAATCATTTTAATCCTCACCTTGCATATCTTCAAAATCCAAAATATTGTCATCATAGTCCTCATTTGGCATCTAGACTTTGCATTGGTCATTTCCTTAACCAACATTTTCACATTAGTCCTCACTGTCACCTTGACATTTGACATCCTTTCTTAACAATTTATCACCTTGCATTGGTCATTTTCTTTAGGAAAACGTCATTATCACCTTGCATTGACATCCTCCAAAAATACAAAACAAAACAAAAAAAAATAGTGTCATAACTTGTCATCCTAGTCTTCATTGTCCTTTGGCATTAGTCATTTTCTCTAGACAACATTGTCATATTGCATCCCTTATTGTCAAAAAAAAATCCAAAAAATAGTCTTGCATTGTCATCCTTCATTCAAAAAAATCCAAAAACATTATTTCATCCTAGTTGTTATTTTGAACCTAGGCTTTTGCATTAGTTGCCTTTTTAGTTGACATAATCATCTTAGTCCTCATTTTGCACCTCATCATCCTAGTCCTAATTGTCACTTTCACTTTTTGACATTACACATTTCCTTAGATACACATTATCATCCTGTTGCATTGTCATCCTTTATCACACAAAAAGACAAAAACATAGGTTAGTGTCATACTTGCATTGTTATTATCTTCATTTGAGCAATTTCCTTTGATGGTGGAGACAAGACTTCAACGAAAGAAAAAACAAATGGAAGACTTTGGACAAGACTTTGACAACCACACCAACATCAACACCAATCCCAATGACTGGATCTTTGATGACCCATTTGGCAATTTGAATGCACAATCTTCCATGAACATGTCAAATTCTTTTCAAAATCCACTTTTTGAACAATTCATACAAATAGACCAAAATGGACAAGTTTACATTGAAAACTTAGAGGCAACAGCCCAAAATCCGGAATTCGCTTCACTTGTAGAAGAATTGGTCTTAAATGATCCTGAACGATACCTCGCTATGCTCTTAGACCAAGGCACAAGATTACCAAAAGGATTTGACATTAATACCATACGACCTGTCTCTCCTAATCATACAACACAAAACACAACATCCCAACATGACACGAACAATACCTCGACCAATCACACTGCTGTTACTATGCAAGTTGCTACTACCACCATTAATGTGACATCTAGTGGCACCATAAATCAAAACACCTCCTCTTCAACTAATGCAACTGGAGGAACATCCACTATGACCATGCCTACAATGTCCACATCATCTACACAAATGCTAGGAGCTACCTTTTCACAGTCCATGCCTACAATGTCCACATCATCTTCACAAACAATAGGAGCCACCTTTGCATCCACATCAGTAGGCACCACTTCTTCAAATCCTATGGTCGGCTCTTCATCTATGACAATGGGGGCATCTTCATCACATCCTTATGGTGGAACCTCATTTAATCCCTTTGGGCGAAACTCACGATGCGTTTTCATTCAAGGCCCTCAACACAACATTAACACATCATCACAAATGAACATCCCACATGGACAAGGGCACAATACGCATATGTCACATGGACACTTTCAGGGACCACACACTACCATGCCACACAGACAATTCTTTCAACAAGGACAAGGAACTCAAATGACACATCAAATGCATACATTTGGACATCAAATAAGTCAGGGACCTCAAATACAGACAAACATGGTAGGGTTACATATTCCCACATACTCGACCCAAATTCATACTCAACAACATATCCCCAATCACAACTGGCAATATCAGCAAAACAAACCTTGCTTTCAGGCAACCAATGATCCCATCGTACACACCTTGCTAGCAAAAGTGGATGACCTTCAAAAACAAATGGAAAATATGAAAACCTCTGACAAAAAGACACAAATTCCATACGAATTATGTCCATATCCTTTTGATACAACTTTGTACATGCCACCATTTCCACATGGTTATGTGGCTCCAAACTTCAACAAATACAAGGGTAAAACAAATCCACTTGACCACATTAGAGAGTTTATAACAAGTTGTGTGGATATTGCTCATGAGCACACATATCTAATGCGACTATTTCCTAAAAGCCTTGCAGGACTGGCACTAGAATGGTTCTATACATTGCAACTTGGAATATAGTCATGGAAAGAACTTGCTGAAAAATTTGTGAAAAATTACACATATAACATTGACACAGACACCTCCATTACCAACTTATGCCAACTCACACAAGAAGATTCAGGTGAAACCTTTTTACCATTCTTTCAAAAATGGAGGGGCCTAGCGAGTCGTTGTCATATAGACATACCTGAAAAGGAAAAAGTTGACATGTTCGTACAAACGTTAATGGGCCCACTAAAAAATGGCTTGCGTGTTCATTGTTGCACAAATTTTGCAGACCTAGTTGAACGAGGTGTCCAAGTTGAACAAGCCCTCATAGCTAAAGGAAGACTAAAATACGGTCCTAAAAACACAAATGCAAACCCTCCTTCTACTGACAAAACCAAATTCTGGGTTAAGAACAAACATGTTACCAATGATGGTGTAGTCGATGCTAAGGCTGTCAACACTATGGGTCCTATGATTACTCTAAAAGGGACACAACCACAAAACGCACAAATGATGACACAAAACTATGCTGCTAATGCTATCCAGACAAATCAGAGTAACCAAGGCAATCAAAACAATCAAATTCAAGGGCAGCCTAGACAACCAAGACAATTCCTTAGAAATCGCACATATACCCCTTTGGGTGAACCTATTGACGAAGTACTCAAGAAATGCATTCAAAATGGTGTCATCACACTTCAGGACCCCAAACCATATGACCCTGGACAGTTTAAACCATCTTGGTGGGATGATAATGCATTTTGTGACTATCACCAAATAAAAGGACACAAAACATCTTCTTGTAAACAATTGAAAAATATGGTACAAGACCTTATTGAAAAACGTATCATTGAAGTTGGAAGGCCACAGTTTGCCTCTAATGCGGATCATACAATACACAAGAACCCACTGCAGGATCATGGTTCAGGAAACCCTTCTATGTCAAACCTTAATAACAATACTCAAGCCAACCATGCCCGTATTGCATACGACTATTCTGGGGGACCTATTATACATCACATTAGAACAACTGAGGAACATGTCTGCACGGTCACCGTTAGAAAGGTCCCTGAATGCAATGTCACCACTCGCAGTGGAAAGATCACCATAGCCGGCCCTCCTCCCCCTAGACAACCAAAGGTAACAATAGCTGGCCCGTCCACTTCACAGTCGCAATCCCGTCCACAAAACAAGCAATCCCAACCTAAAGAAAAATTTAATCTTATTGACCAGCTTGGAAAAACACCCGCACAAATCTCTATTCTTGAGTTGTTACGCATCTCGCCTGCCCATAAGGCCATCCTAGACAAAACACTGCAAGAATCCTCTGTTCCCCAAGATATTGATGTCAACCAATTTGAAGCCATGGTAGGATATCTCATGACACCCCACCATATCACCTTTTCTGACCAAGACTATTCATCATCCAAATCCAACCATAATGATGCCCTTCATATCGAAGTCTTTGTTCATAAACATAAGGTCAGACGAGTCTTAGTAGATGGTGGAGCAAGATTGAATATATGTTCCTTAAAATTGGTCAAGGCACTAGGCTTTTCTGATGCTTGCGTAGACGCCACAAGAAACATTGTTATCAAGGCATATGATGATGCAGAACGTTCCTCTCGGGGCGTAATTACACTCCCAATTCGGATCGGGCCAGTCATTGTTGACACCACTTGTCAAGTTCTAGATTTGGACCTGCCATACAACATTTTACTCGGTCGACCTTGGATCCATGCTTTGAAAGCCATTCCCTCCACATATCACTAGTGCTTGAAGTTTCCTTTTGAAGGAACTGAGATTACTATATACGGAGACCCTGATCCATTCCAATATTGTACCAACTTACGAGGTGTCTCGGAACGTCAAGTCCCTATCAATAGGGAAGCTCTGACATCTTTTCCTTCTAAATTCATTGATCCCTCAACACTCGTGAAATCTTCCGCTTCTTCATCCATCGCTCCCACTCCTACTTCTTTGACCACCATGACCACTTCCATAACACCTTCCACTTCATTTATCACCCCAAGTGTCGACTCGAGGTTCCAGATTCAGGATCAAGGATGTGGAGAGTACAAGCTGAATACGACCTATTGCATAACCAAGATGCCCAAGTCTCCCCAAGTCTATGGCAAACCTTGTTTTAGAATACAAGCAAAAGAAACTTTTAGGGTTCCTCCAAATACAGTTTTCATAAAGTGGGGTGAAATGAGTCAAGAGGACACAGATGATATACTATCCTGGATTTATAGAGAACCACGAGACTTAACTCTCTTGCCAGTAACAATATATGGAAAAGGATACAGCATGATAAAAGCAAAAGTTTATGATGGAAAAAGTGGTCTTGGCAAGGATAAAAATGGAAGGCGTGAGCCACTATTAGTTTCAGAAAGACCAAAAAATCTTGGGTTAGGGTTAGGTCCACGAGAATCTGGCGATCCGAGTACCAATGTGCTTCCATGTGAGTTAGTGTATGCTTCAGACTGTGTTGAGACAACTGAGGACACCTCCTCTGAAACTGACTCTCACGAATGGGAATTTGGCTCTCAGCGATCCTTAAGTGACTACTACCTTGACGAATTATTCCTCGAACCTAGTGAGCCTACATTTGAGGAACGATTCTGGAGAATGTTTAAGATCGATACAACATCAAATGATGTCAAGTCTAGATCATGTTCTATTCCCATTCATCCCAATCCTGACATACCAACCTAGTCATTCGAAATTGATGACAATCATTCAGAACCACTTGAACCATCACTTGCCACTACTGATCCTAACTCTAATGCTACTCCCTTTGTCCCTTATTTTGCTGGTGAGTATGAAACGAGCGAAGGAGAATACTAGATAGAATCCGACATAGAGCCAGATGATGACAATTTCATTTTTAATGTCTCGACATCCATTTGCATGCTCTCCTTGTCATCTCCTCAATTTGCAAATGCTAATGATGGAATATCTTTAGTTTACCCTGACCTAATTGACTGGAACCAACAAGGACCACCAGTAATGGACACTTTTCAAAATGATGAGGCTTTAGCAGAATTTCTTGGACTACGTGAGTGCATTCCAAATGGGGATCACAAAGCTGGATTTTCCATTGACTTGGATTGTGCTGCTTATTTTGGGGAAACTGTGCCATCCTCTAGTCGCAAAATTAAAAAGAAAAATAAAGTAAAAAATAATACGTCTCTAGGTGAAAACCGAAAGGCACCTTCTGACGACAAAATAGTAAAAATAAAGGACGTATCCGAGGGTGAAAACCTCCCTGAGGCACCTAAGGGTGGAGGATTGGAATTTCTCCCCGTGGACAGAGAAAAATCAGCAATGCTTGTAGAAGACACCATACCAATTAATATAGCTACTGTGGAAGACCCCAAAATGGTTCTCTTTGCGCATCATTGACAGAGGTTGAACAACCAGTATTTCAAAAGTTCTTCTCAGAACGCAAGGTAAAATTTGCATGGTCTTATGCCGACATGCCAAGATTAGATCCTGAGTTAGTATTGCATCACTTGCCATTATTTCCAGATGCCAAGCCAGTAAAACAAAAGCTAAGAAAAATGCACCCGCAAGTGGTATTGTTGGTTAAAGTTGAACTCAAAAAGTTGTTGGATGTGGGTTTTATCAAATCAATTGACTATGCTGAGTGGATATCCAACCTCGTACCTGTCACTAAGTATACTGGACAGATTCGTGTATGCACAGACTTCTGAGACCTTAATAAAGCATGTCCTAAAGATGATTTTCCTCTGCCGAACATTGACATCATTGTGGACCTTACAGCTGGATATGAGATGTTGTCCCTTATGGATGGTTTCTCGGGTTATAATCAAATTCGTATTGCCCCTGAATATCAACACAAAACTGCTTTCACATGCCCTTGGGGTACATATTGTTGGACTGTAATGCCATTTGGTCTTAAAAATGCAGGTGCTACATATCAAAGGGAAATGACAACAATATTCCACGACATGATACACACATTAATGGAGGACTATGTAGATGACCTTTTGGCAAAGTCATTGACAAGAAAAGACCACCTTTCAATATTGGACAAAGTTTTCAGGAGGTTGGAACAGTATAAGGTCCGGTTAAACCCAAAAAAGTGTGTTTTTGGTGTAGCATCAGGCAAGTTATTGGGATACATAGTCTCCAGTAGAGGAATTGAAGTTGATCCCACTAAAGTCAAAGCTATATTGGATATACCTCCTCCTAAGGGAATCAGTGACCTAAGAACGCTACAAGGTAGACTTCAATCCATTAGACGGTTTATTGCTCAACTCGCAGATAGGTGTCAACCATTCCAGTATCTTCTACGCAAAGGGATCCCCTTTGTGTGGACAGATAAGTGTCAGGAAGCATTCAACCAGATCAAACAGTATTTATTGTCACCTCCAGTTCTCATGCCTCCTATCCAAGGAAAACCATTAATTTTGTATATCTCTGCAACTACTTCAGCACTGGGGGCATTACTAGCACAAAATGACTATGAAGAAAAAGAGAGGGCCATATATTATATCAGTCGAACACTGGTGGGGTATGAGCTAAATTACACACCCATTGAACGTTCTTGTTTGGCAGTTGTATTTGAAGCCCAAAAATTAAGGCATTACATGTTAAACCATAAGACACATTTGGTAGCTAAGATCGATCCCTTGAAGTACCTCTTGAGTCGAGCAACATTGACTAGATGTTTAGCAAAATGGATTACAATCCTCAGTGAATATGATATTCAATATGTGGAATGAAAAGTCATCAAGGGACAAGTAATAGAAGACCAGCTCGCAGATGCACCAATACCAGATAACCATCCTCTTACAACAGAATTTCCAGATGAGTCTGTATGTCACGTAGAATCGAAACAGCCTTGGCAATTATACTTTGATGGATCTCACACTAATCATGGATCAGGAGCTGGAATATTATTTATTACCCCACAAGGAGACTCCATCCCAAGGTCATTCCGCATAGCATTTCCATGCACTAATAACATGGCAGAGTATGAAGCATTAATTACAGGACTTCGAATGGCTATCAAGTGGAAAATTAGGAATTTACAGGTCCTCGGCGATTCTCAGCTAGTTATAAACCAAGTCAATGATGAATATGAAACCAAAGATGAGAAGCTAATTCCGTATAAATGAATGGTTGACAGTTTCCTGACATATTTTCATAGACTATCCTTTGAATTGATTCCAAGAACATAGAATAAGGCTGCTAATGCTATGGCAACTATTGGATCTTTGCTTGATATTCCCAGCAATGTCCCACAGTTTGAGTTTTTGGTTGAGCAGTTATTGGTTCCGGCTTATGATGTCCCCAAATCAGAAATGGTCTGTGAGCTTGTTGGTTCCAGTTCCCCCTGGTACAAGGACATTTTTGACTACCTTCATTCACAGATCCTTCCCCAAAACTTTTCCAATAACCAAAGGAAGTCCTTTATCCGCAAAGCTGCACGTTATACCATCATCAGCAACACCCTTTACCGTCGTAGCTTTGACAATACCCTTCTTCGTTGTCTCAACGCTAATGAAGCAAAAGCGACCTTACAGGAAGTACATGAGGGTATATGTGGGTCCCATTCGAGTGGCCCAACCTTAGCTAAAAAGATTATGAGACTTGGTTACTATTGGCCAACACTAGAAAAGGATGCACTGGAATTTGTAAGAACTTTTCGCCAATGTCAGATTCATAGTGATTTAATTCATGCTCCAGCACAAGAGTTGAGGCCGATCACTTCTCCTTGGCCTTTCACACAATGGGGACTTGATCTCGTGGGCAAGATTCACCCTACATCCTCCAATGGACACAAATTCATTATCACTGCCACTGAGTATTTTACTAAGTGGATTAAGGCCATTCCACTCACTTACATTACCGGCAAACAAATCTCCAAATTCATCCTCAATTATATCATTTGTCAGTATGGCATTCCACAATCCATCATCACAAATAATGGTCGTCCCTTCAAAAACCATGAAGTCCGTGAATTATGTCAACGTTTCCATATTAGCCACCACTTTTCCACGCCATATTACCCACAAGGAAACGGTCAAGCTAAGGCATCTAATAAAACCATTATCAAACTTCTTAAAAAGACTGTCAATGACGCTGGTCGTGACTGGCACATCCAACTCAACCCTGCTTTGTGGGCATACCGCACAAGCATTCGTACTCCCACTGGTGCCACTCCTTTTTCCCTTGTCTTTGGAGCTGAAGCCATCTTGCCTATAGAGGTCAAAATTCCATCTTTGCGAGTCTCCATGAAAGGCCTCATCACTGATGAAGAATACAGACAATCAAGACTACATGAGTTAGAAATGCTAGATGAACGCAGACACAATGCATTGAATCATTTACGAGCATACCAAAATCATCTTTGTAGAAGCTATAAAAAAGGGTGATGACTCGACAGTTTGACATTGGTGACTTAGTTCTCATGCAAAATCCCAAGAATCAGTCAGATAGGGAGAAGCCAGGAAAATTTGAGCCCAATTGGCTGGGCCCTTACGTCATCATAGCATCATTTGGTTCTGGAGCATATCAGTTAGCTACTCCTGAAGGTGAACAGTTGACAGAGCCAATCAACAGTCTACATTTGCGCAAATTCTATGCATAGCATCAAAAAGCCTATCTAAAAACTAGTAAAAATACAAAAAAAATAGAAAATCAAAAAAATCGTCACCTTGATGAAAACCTGGCAAACAAGCGTCCTGGTGACAACAAAAAAATAAAAAAAGAAAAGAAAAGAATAAAATGACAAAAATAAAGAGAAATAATTCATCCAATAGTGAAAACCTGGTAAACAGACACTTTGGATAAGTACCATGGTGAAAACCTGGCAAACAGGTGCTATGTGTAGTCAATCATTGTTGTGCCATCTACTGTCACTCTATCTACCTTTGTCCCTAATGAACATACTCTTTTTCGACATTCACCATAACACTTTGTCCTAATATCATGATACTTCTATCCATGGCTGACAATAGTTGAAATCAAGTCTTGCATATTGTCCATTGTCCATGCTAGTCATGCCTTTTCTTTACATTTCATTTTTTTCTTGGCTCATACTCAACTTGACTAGGGGAAAAATTTTATCATGAGACTGCAGTGGGTACCGCACATGATCCTAAAAATCAGAAAATGTCCTGAAAAAAGACCTAAAAATCAAAAAATGTCCTGAAAAAAGACCTAAAAATAAGAAAATGTCCTGAAAAAAGACCTAAAAATCATAAAATGTCCTGAAAAAAGACCTAAAAATCAAAAAATGTCCTAGAAAAAAGACCTAAAAATTGAAAAACGTCCTGAAGAAAACACAAAAATTCCAAAAAACAGAGGCATGTCAGTCAGCATAGTCACGCCAATTCAACTCTTGATTAGTCTTTGTCATTGTTGAACTACGTTGTCTCTGCGCATTTGCTACGTAGGCAAGGCTCATCTTCGAGCCCCCGAGACATTAGGTCAGTCCAATTAGGTTTGTCAAAATAAATCATGACTCAATCTTTCATCAACAAGACAAAGTCTGTGGTCGTGTCGAACTACGAGGTCTCTGAGTGCATGACGTAGGCAAGGCCATCTGTCGATGGGCCCCTGAGGCCGCACTAGGTCAGTCCATTAGGGTTCATTGTACAATTTTTGCACACACATGAAACAGTCCTTAAACTTGAATGAACAATCTACCTAAGTGAACTTCGACAATCTGTCAATGGAACATGACAATCATCTTGGCATATCAAAATTAGTCAATCTCAGTCAAACTTAGTCAAGCTAGTCAAATCTTGCTTACTCTTCAGATGTGTCCTTCTGAAGGGTAGCCGATCATTTAATCATTCCCTAGGATGTGTCCTTCCTAGGCATCGTCATCATCATTCGACATTTTGAGCAATCCTCTTGACATTTAAGGATCGCTCCTCTTGACATCAATGTTCTTTTAGATGTGTCTTTCTGAAGAACAACCCCTATCATTTATGCCTTAGGATGTGTCCTTCCTAGGCATCGTCACTGTCACCTGGAATTTTGAGGGATCCTCTTGAATTTTGGGGGTTTCTCCTCTTGACATCAACATTATTCAGGATGTGTCCTTCCTGAATTTGGCAATCTTCAACACTCATCATCTTGGCATCATCAAAACCTTGACACCCTGGCATCTCAAAATCAAACCAGACATCCTGACATTAAAACACTTGGAAAACACTTAGCACTTGTCTGTTGATTTTTCATCATGTTACTAGTTTTTCAGCGAGATCTCGACAACAGGATTTAGAGAAGCAGCGATGTATCATGAGGTTTGTTTTGTATTTTGACACTCATGTTACTAGTTTCTCAGTGATGTCCTGACTCTGGGATTTAGAAAAACAGCGATGTATCATGATGATGGATTTGGCTTTATTTTGTCCTTTTTGGTAATCATGTTGCGAGTTTCTCGAGGATGTCCTGGAAATAGGATTTAGAGAAGCAACGATGTTTCATGATTTGTCTTTTTTGTCTTTTTTTTGCTTGCGGTTGGTTATGGCAAAAAGACTAGGGAAAATGTGCCTTTTTGTATGAGTCATGATCATCCTTGTCTGCGACTGCTTATCTCACGTGATGGTACAACCTTGCACACCTTGGTCTATGTCATATCATGGTGTTTGTTGGCCATTACAGCAATCTGCCCAATGATGATAAATATAAAAATGTAAGTATGAAAGTTGGTTCCCCTATCTTTTTTTTTCATCTAGCTTTCCATCTTCATCCTCCCTTCTCTTCCATGCTAGTATCCATCCCCTTCCAAGCTAACATTTCTTTTGTCTTTCATCCTCTAGTCTTCTCATCAATTTCGAGAGCACACTCGTGTTCTTGGAACCCGTCTGTCCTCTCAAGGGGGCATACGGTAACCCTCCTCGTCATTCTTCCTCATCTTATTTTGCATTGGGGCATGACTTTGACTTATTTTTTTCTTTGTCACAATGCGACAGGTTGCATTATGACAAAGAGGGGCAAAATGTAGACACATAAAAATGTCCTAAGCCTTCAAGCGTCATTTTTCTTCATCCTCGTCCTTCGATAATTGAATAATTTTAGTTATTCAATTATGTTTGATTACATTCCTCTATTAATTAAATAATTTTTAATAATTATTTAATTAATTCACTTTCTAATATTTATTCTATCCTGACCAATTAAATAAACTAATTGCGTCACTAATTTCTTCCTCTTCTTCAATAGTTAAATAAATTATTATTTATTTAATTATTTTGTCATCTTTCATCTATAGTTAAATAATTACCATTAATTATTTATCTATTCATGGTCCTTTAATTCTTCCATAGTTAAATAATTATTAAAATCATTTAACTATCCCATGCCACCTTCCCTATTAAATAATTAATCTAAATTAATTATTTAAGGTCTAATTTCTATCTCTCCATTTAATTAAATTAATAAATTTAATTAAATGCTCCTCTTTTCATTTTTTTCAAATAAATAATTTGAACAAATTATTTATTTTCCACTTGTCCATTTCCTCTATTTTCAAATAAATAATTTGAATAAATTATTATTTTCCACTTGTCCATTTCCTCTATTTTCAAATAAATAATTTGATAAATAATTTATTTTCCACTTGTCCATTTCCTCCATTTTGGATAAATAATTTAAAATAAATTATTTATGCACCACTTGGTCAAAGATACCCTGTCATAATCCCCTATCATAACATTCATTTCCTGTCATAGCTTGCATGTCCCTGCATGTCCTTGCATGCCTATCCTAGCCTGCATGTCTGTCATGGCCTGCATGTCTTTGCATGTCTTCCTGTCATGATTCCTCCAAGAATAGCATATTCTTGGTGCATCAATTATGGACCATTGATCTTGGCATCTTTTCTAAGGCTTAATCTCAACCATCCATTTCGTAACATCCCTCTCATGCATTCCCATCCATTGATCTTGGAATCTTTCTAGAAGATTAATCTCAACCGTCCATTCGAATGGTTGTCTATAAAAGCAACCTTCCTTCTCCATTTTCAGGCTAACAACTATTCTTCTCCAACTTTCTACTTATCATTTGTAGGTATTTGCACAAGTTACACTACAAATCTGAGGGCATATTTGCAAAGGGAGAAATAGGAGAGCAAGAGAAGGAATCAACTACAATATGGGGAGTACTTTATTTTATTTGCTTTCATTTTGAAATCTTCATTTGTTTGTATTCTCTTGTTTGGATGAGGTTAATAGTTTAGAAGTGTTAGCTGTCACTTTATCTATTCTATTTGATTTCTAACCCCATCTCATAGACAGCAACACAAGATGTGAAAAACCATCAAAGACAACATACACACTTTCCTTTTCAAATTAGATAGCCTACACAACATTCCTGCACTCACTCCCCCTGAGTAGATAAAAAAATTCACATGATACTCTCTCCCCCTTTGACATCAATGGCAAAGGATAAATTTTGCATTATTCTCCCCCTTTGACACTGAACTAAAATACCTTCTCTGAATAATCCTCCTTAGGAGTACACCCAAATTATTCAACAACTCAATGACAACACATGATACTACCTACTCCCCATGAGATTTAGCCACCACCATCAGTCTGGAAACAAGAGGTAGATCAGGGTAAACCCACAATACTGGTTTACAATTATATTGAGGAAGGGAAAATGCATTTTGGGTGGGAAAAACCTTTAGGGGGTTCACTATGGGTTTTTCTTTTTTAATGTTATTTAAATGGGGGTTCACTAGAAGGGGGTTTCTAGCAAGCCCCCGGGCCCCCTTCTAGCGAATGGGGGGTTTTCTAGAACCCCTCTTTGTTTCCCTTCTCCCCCTCCTCTAGCAATTTTCTACAATTTTTTTCCTTTCCAAGCTTGGGTTGAAGATGAAAATGGAGGAAACTTCACAAACCCATCTGGAGAATGGTAGTCCTCAGAACAAGCTATCCATTTTAATATATTTTGGTTTTATTATGTATTTTTTTATTTGAATTAAACATAGTTTTTTCACCGAAAATCAAGCTCATTGTTATGTACATGTGGAAAAATAGTAGATTATAAAATTAAGTTCTAAAAAATATGTTCATACTAGGTATTGATGTCTTTGATCTAGAAAAAAATTGAATTTCAATACATACAAAAAAAGTTATGTTGTATATGGTCTACCTATGTCTAAATTGTAATTAGTTTGACTTCAAATCTTAATTAAGAAAAAAATATTCTATTAAAAACTATGAAACCAAATGAACATGCTAGATATCATAGTTACAAAGTTAAATTCAAAAAAATTATAATTTTATCCTTCATAGAAAAAAAGTTATGTTGTTTACGGTGAACATCACTCTTTAAAAATGGTGTATACTGTTAAAAAGTAGTTTTCAAAGGAGATGGAAAAATAAGTGCAATTTGATTCCAAATTTTTTTAAATATATATATTTAGAATCTAAAGACAAAATGTCACAATCACTAGTTTGCATCATCTTCAAACTCCTCATGGTTTAATAGCTATAGGTGCCCGAAAGTAAAGATTTAGTTTTAAAAAATCAGTTCAATGTCTAGTTTGGCCAAAAAGTGTAAACCACTATCATGGGATCACCCATCAATAGATCCACTGGACTGATGCATCTATATATGCATCTAGTTCAAATAGGGAGGGAAAATAACCCCCAACTTCTCCTGAATATACTCAAAAGTATCCTTAGGAAGATCCTTAGTAAATATATTAGTAATTTGATCCTTTGTAGGAACATGCTCAAGCTTCACTTAATTCTCCATAACCCTTTCTCTAAAAAATTGATACCTAGTAGATACATGCTTTGTCCTTGAGTGCATCACTAGATTATTTGAAATGTTAATTGCACTTGTATTATCACAAAAGATAGAAATAGGCTCATCATATATGACTCTAATATCCTTCAATGTCTGTCTCATCAACAAAACTTGTGTACAACATGATGTTGTTTCAATATACTCATCCTCTGCATTAGATAAAGAAACTAAATATTTCTTCTTGCTCAACCATGACACCAACCTACATCCAAGAAAGAATGCACCACCACTAGTACTTTTCTTATCATCAACACAACCAACCCAATCTACATTTGTATAAGCACTTAGTGTGAAATCAGTATCCTTAGGATACCACAAACCATAATTTGGAGTGCCTCTTAAATATATGAATATCCTCTTCACTACTGCAACATTTGTTCTTTTATGATCTTCTTGAAATATAGCCACAAGACAAAACACATGCATGATATACGGTCTAGTAGCAGTTAGATATAAGACTCTACCAATCATAGATTTATATTTGCTCTGATCAACCTTAGGTGAATCATCATTTTTACTCAATTTACAACCAGTCACCATAGAAGTGCATACCAATTTGGATTCATCCATTCCAAACTTCTTCAACATCTCTTTGACATACTTAGACCGTGAAATTAAAATCCCTTTATTTGTTTGATTGATTTGTAGCCCAAGGAAGAAATTCATCTCCCCAAACATAGACATTTGAAATTATTTTTGCATCTCTTCAGAAAATTTCTTACACAACTTCATTTCCTCCAAAGATAATATCATCCACATATAAAACTACTATCAACATTTTTATCTTCCTTAATTTTGAAGTAAAGATTACTATATGCAGTGCCTTTACTGAATCCTTGTTGTAACAAATATTTTACCAATCTTTCATACGAAGCTTTGGGAGCTTGCTTCAATCCATATAGTCCCTTCTTCAATCTACATACTATAAGAGAGGGGGACCAACCAAACAAAGGGTCCAGGTCACAGAGATCCGAGAGCGGAGGGATTCCCTAACTTACCTCAAGCTAATGGGTGTTTAGGATAAAAATTGAGAATGAAGAGCACTCTCAAGTGCTTCTGTCACTCTACAAATCTAAAAACTTGAATGAGGCTAGAAGAGCTAATTTTTGGATTTCAAACTACACCTCAGACAACTCTCTATCCAAGGATGGTAGCATGAGTCTAGGACGACATCATGGCGCATTGGCATCTCTTTGGCATGTTGGCGTCTGTATAGCCAGAAACAGTGAAATATAGTGCAAAATGTCAGAGAACGTACTAACAGTCTAGCTAGCTAAGTTTAACAAAATAAACAAAACTATGAAGTATGAAAAGTAGCTACATAAATGATAAAGAAGGTAGATGAAGATGAGGGTGATGAATATCAACTCACTGAGGCTCTAGTTTTTGAATGAGCTAAACGCGCATGTTCACCTACGCACAAGCAAGAGAGGAAAAATGTTGGGTTGTATAGGGGTTTGCCTCATTCAAACCCCCGCTTTGGTGTTTCCACCTCCACAGACAGCTAGGAAAGCCACGAAGTAGGAAATAGAAAGGAAAATAATGAACACTACAAAAGATACAATGATACTCTATCAAATCACAACAAGAAGGAAAGTGAAGCAATACCACCTCCACCCAAAGGAACTCAAGGCCAATGAATGGAGAATGCAAGATAACGAGCTTGGCAAAGTGGACATAGTCGCAGCAGTGACGAAGGGAGGTCTTGCAAGACTCCAAACTCACAATTTCTATGGTAGCACAACACGTTCTCAATGAATTTTATGGAGCAGCAAAATTGCTATAATGCTCAATGGATGCAACAAATATCAAGTGAATTGCTAGAATCATGAAGAAGATTGAATGAGTGTGTAGAAGATGAAGAGAATGCTAAAGAAAAAGTGTTGAATAAGTTGTAGAGGATGGAATGAATGAACAAGATAGCCATTTCAAGATAAAAATAGGAGAGAAGGAGCTATTTTCAAGTTGGTTGGTCGACACGGAGGCGTTACAATTCATTCCCAATGAGGAGTGTAATGTTTCTGCAGACTCCAGAGGTAGGAATCTATTAGGGATGACAACACACCACATAGACATCTACTCATCCCGCTTGCGTCCCCAAAAAATATTCCCCCGTCAACACAAAAAGCATGCTCCAAGTGGATGTGAGGTATATGGGTGATGTGAAATTTCTACATCAGATTTTATTTTCTAAGGTGAGGGGATGCAAAAGGGGAATTTACACAAGGGGTGCAAATTTTCTCCTTTACATTTTTCCCCCACTTTAGTGAGAACGAGTATCAATGAGTGTTCAATAAAGTAGATTGAAGATTTAGAAATGTATACCTGATCCATCAATGAAGCAGACCGTGATCTAGCAAGCTCGAATGCATAGCGCAGGCAAAGAACTCCATAGGTACTCTCTCCTGAGGAGGTTCAAACAAAAGGACTATGTAGCTCCACAAAACTATGAAGTTGAACAAAGTACACCAAAGGCTTGCAGACCAATGACAGAAAAATCTTGTAGGATGCAAGCGCTTCATAAGCCCTCAAACCTGCAAAGAAGGCACCCCCCAAGTAGTTTTCCTGAAGGAAGCCTAGTGTAAGCAGACTCCGCAGAGTCATACTAAAAAGTAGCTTTGCAGGTGCACCTAAAAAGCAACATGTTAATCCATAGATAAAACATGTCATAAAAAAAAAAGTAGCCACATAGGCAAGCAAGTAGACAGTAGAAAATTTGAAGAGCTTTCAAAGGGGTTCCTCAAGAACCCTTCAAAACAAGAGGGATCCACTCAAGGGACACACTGTTTGAAAGTGAAAGAATGTTTTTCACAAATCAATTCACTACCAAGGAATCCTTTCGAAAGATGTTCACTTCATCAAGGAATTTGAAAGGAAGAAAATACCCCCTCGTGAGGTGAAGGTTGAGGCTTCTCCTGCAGGAAAAGATGCTCCCTCCTTGGAGGAAAGTTCTTCAAGTTCTTTCTTTATGAATCCATGATGAAGGAAATACATTCCACTAGGGGTCCTTGTTGAGAATGCAAATTTTTGAAAATGTTTGCAAAGATTTTCAAGAAAAGATTTGTTGGTTATGAATGTTTTTTTTTAAAATAAAAGTTGAAATGATAGCCTCCCCTTAAGATGGTTTGTGTTGAACACAAGGCACGTGGCATCCTAAGGAGAGAAAAGAAAGAATTAAAAAGTGATGTTGTAGCCCATGGGACATAGCAAGATGTCACTGTGGTGATGTTGTCGCACACACGAGGGGATACACATAGGTACCACAACATCATGAATTAAGCAAAGGAGAGAGAAAGATAACCAAAACTGCAAAAAGAGACAATGACATCACAAACAAAGGGCATAGGAGCGATCTAATATTTCAGGGTCAGAGTTGCTCATAAATATATAAGTATAATAATAGTATATTTAATGAACTTTCATCAACTCCCTACTATATCAGACCTTATGAATAATGCATGAGAAAAAAAAATAAAAAATAAAAAATTGGGCCAACATGGAAGGGAAGCCTAAATTCCCCTAACACTTTGCATCGTCCCCAATTTGTCAAAAATCAATACATATAATAGAGGAAGAATGATGCCACAAATAGAGGAATTTTTACAACATACAATCACTCTTGTACCCAAGCACCTACAAGGGTGACAAGGGTCATCTAGGAACACATAATGCAAGCACAGGGGAACACATCAAAACAAGCACACACCTAACCTGAAGGTAAAGAAGATCCCCCCCCTAACACTCATTGACCAAGAGGTCGTTCGCTTCCCGATATAGATCATTATCTGGGGAAGGTAGATGAGCTTGCAAAGGTGGAATGTCAAAGGTGGAACCCTCCAATCCTTCCACAACAAGAGCCAAGGAAGGAGACTCCTTGGGGTCTCCTCCACTCAGTTCATGTGGAATGAAGGTCAACGATTTCGCAAAGATCACTGACAGGGTTAGGACCTCATCCAAAGAGTTAAACATGCACTTCACGAGAATGCCATGTGTTACTTCAATGGACAAGGGAGGCGATGCTTGAGATTCATCTCTAGGCTCACTGGGTGACTTGAAAGCAGTGATGAACTCAGGGGATGTCAGAGCTTCTTTTGTCACAAGGATGGTGCATGCTAATGCAAAACCACCCTTTGAAGAGGGTGGATTCCACTTTCAACCCCCATTTATAGCGGAGCCATCCTCCACCTTCTTCTTTTTTGGAGGGTATGATACCCCCACAAATGAGGAAAAAGGAACAGAGGAGAAGGAGGAGAAAACCATGACAGACACCACTGAGTTGTTCAAAATGTCCATGGGTTTCGAGAAAGTGGGATTTCCAAAAGGGACATCAAGAGAGGTGGCTCAACCAAAGGAGCAATAAACACCTACACTTTTTTAGGGTCATGGGTGTTTGCGCTCACAACAAGAGCCAAAAGCAGCACTGAGGCTGACTGAACTTAAGTAGAGGATACAAGAGAGGAGGACACAATAGCAAGCCCTAAAGCAAGGGTGTTCGACTCCCCTTCCTTCCTTTGTAAAGTGGTCTGCTCAGCTGCCAAAGCCTTTCGCCAACGCTTGCGCTCACACGCAAGGCAATTTCTACAACTCCGAGAGCTAGAGGCTGAGAGTTGAGATGGGACAAAAGACTCCTGCTCAGCCATCAGAGTGTCCATCATATCCATTTTTGGTGGAGGGAGAGACTCCTGGACGGGAGTAGAAGGGAGAGACTAAGAAGAGGCTGGAGCAAGAGCGAGGGGAATCAGCTCTAATGCTTTAGCGGCGGGCCTCTTCCCATTCACTGACTTAGGAGAAGGAGTGGTAGGAGACCATAGAGGCTGAGACATAGAGGATTTCCCATGGGGACCCTTCCTCTTACCATATTGGATGACCCTAGGCACCATAGGTAAGACGGGAAGTTTGAACACAGGTTGCTTGGGCTTTCGCCAAGTGGGCACCATAGGATTCTCTACCAATCTCTTAGGAGTGGAACCCTATGACACCAAAATAGGGTGAGAGGAAGCAATAGGTGGGATAGTGAAAGAGGAGGAAGAGGATCGTCGAGCACGCTTCTCTTCTTCCCTTCTTCGATCCAAGGTGGCATCACTGTTAGCTTTCAAACATGCCCTATGTGAAACAACGTAAGGAGATGGAGGGCATCTCACTCTAGGAGTTAAGTGCCCCTTCTTGTATTTATCATAGGTCTAGTACAAGAGGTATGTCCTTGGTAGAAGTATACCAACGAGTGTAGGCCAAAAGTAATCCATAGAATAGCTACCACACGCAACTGGTGGTTTATAGCCAATGTCATGGATTACGTGGAATGAACCCTCATGGATAAATTTTAGACATTTATGCACCACCGAGGCAACTGCATTCATAGCGACTAACCAGGGGATACCCAGTTTTACTCTGAAGAGTTCGGACCCCAGAATTATGTCAAAGAGCAAGTTTACTAACTTAGGTCCAACAAGGACCGACAAGGTGATGCTACCAAGGGGAGGTACAAAAAGTCCATTATGTGTACGGATGGTACTTTCAGGTGCATCGTACCCATCTTTGTGCAGGAAATTGATCAACATAATCTCCTTAGTAATCACATTCACCTAACACGTCGGGTCAACAGGAACACCTATTATGGTGTTTCTATTGATTCATGCGAGGATTTATAGAGGAGATGACTCTCTAGTATAACCCATCGATAGGTCCTACAAGGTGAAATTTATACCAGGATAACTACTCACAGGCTATGCAGAAGGGATAGGTAGATGCAAAAAGGAGGCCATCACATACACTAAAAAAAACTTTCATAGAGCCCCCAAAGGTTTCGCAATTGGACAGTGACCCAACTAAGGTTTTTTTCTACAATACCTACAGAACCTTCCAACTATACCACTAGGGATCACAAGTTGGGTTGCAAGGTGGAAGGCCTCACAACACTCACACCTACAACACTCCTAGTATATGAGGAAAGGACTCCTCAACACCACTAAACGAAACCCAAATGGTTCATGTCGGGTTCACCAAAAATGTAAGAGAGGGGGACCAACCACACGAAAGCTCCAGGTCATGAAGAGTTGAGAGAAAAAGGCTGCCCTAACTTGCCTCAACCTAATGGGTGTTTAGGATAAGAATTGAGAATGAAGAGCACTCTCAAATGCTTTTGTCACTCTATAGATCTGAAAACTTGAATGAGGCTAGACAAGTCAGTTTTTGGAATTCAAACTACACCTCAAATAGCTCTTTGTCCGAGGACGGCAATGTAGATCTAGGATGATAGCACAGTGTTCTGGCATCTCTCTGACATGCTGAAATCCATGTGGCTAGATTGAGTGAAATACAGTGCAAAATACCAAGGAACCTACTAACAGTATAGCTAGCTAAGTTTAACGAAATAAACAGAACTATGAAGTATGAAAAGAAACTACATAAATGATAAGGTAGATGAAGATGAGGGTGAAGAATATCAACTCACTAAGGCTCTAGTTCACCAGCAAGCTCCACAAGCACATTCACCTGCACACAAGTAATAGAGGAAAAATGTTGGGCTGTATAGGTATTTTCCTCAATCAAACCCCCGCTTTGGTGTTTCCACCTCCACAGACAACCAGGAAAGCCACGAAATACGAGATACGATAAAGGAAATAGAAAGGAAAATATTGAACACTACAAAATATACAATGCTACTCTATCAAACCACAACAAGAAGGAAAGTGAAGCAATACCACCTCCGCTCGAAGGCACTCAAGGCCAATGAAGGGAGAATGCAAAAAAATGAGGTTGGAAAAGTCGACACAGCCAGCGGTGATGAAGGGAGGTCTCACAAGACTCCAAACTTATAGCTTCTATGGTAGCACAACACATTCTCAATGAAGTTGATGGAGAAAAAACACTACTGTAATGCTCAATGGATGCAACAAAGATCTAGTGAATTGCTACAATCATGAAGAAAATCGAATGACTGTGTAGAAGATGAAGTAGAATGCTAAAGAAAAATGATGAAGAAGTTGTAAAGGACGGAATGAATGAACAAGATAGCCATTTCAAGATCAAAATGGGAGAGAAGGAGTCATTTCCGAGTTGGTTGGTTAACAAAGAGGTGTTACAATTTGTCCCCAATGAGGATTGTAACATTCTTGCAGACTCCGGAGGTAGGAATCTATTAGGGATGGTAGTGTTTCACATAGACATCCGTGTGTCATGCTCATGTCCCTGACAAATATTCCCCCATCGAAAAAAAAATAGGCGCCAAGTGGATGTGAGACAGATGGGGATGTGGAATTTCGCCTTCAAATTTGATTTTCTAAGGTGAGGGGATGCAAAAGAAGAATTTACACATGGGGTGCAAATTCGCTCCTATACACATACCATATCTGGTTGATCTGACAACTAAAATCCTTCTAGTTGTTCCATGTAAACTTCTTCCAATTCACCATTCAAAAAAGTAGACTTCACATCCATCTGATAAAATTAAAAGTCCTTATGTGCTGCAAATACCAAAAACATTCAAATAGCTTCCATCCTAGCCATAGGATCAAATCTCTCCTCAAAGTCTACTCCTTCCACTTGTGAGTAACCCTTACACACAAGTCTTTCCTTGTTTCTTACTACTTCTCCATTCTCATTCAACTTTTTTTGAATATCCACTTAGTTCCAATTATGTTCTTGTTTTCCTCTCTAGGAACCGATTCCCAAGTTTGATTCTTCTCTATCTACATAAGTTCTTCCATTACCTTTATCCAATTTTCATCCTTGCATGCTTCACTCACTATTTTAGGTTCAACTTTAGAAAGTAAACACATATTTACCTCAACTTCAATATCTTCGCTTCGTTTTTATACACCCTTCCTTTTGTCTCCAATGATCTATTCTTTAGAATGATTCTTTTGCACATACTTAGGGGTCTTAGGGGTCTTCTCTAAAGCTTCTTCCTCTTCATTCTACACTTCTTCATCATCTTTTTATTCTTCTATTCTGCAATCAGGTTCATTTGACACATATCCATCCACTGCATTGAATTCTGCTAGTTTTCATCAACCTTAACATTTGCACTTTCAATAATTTATCTTAACCTTTTGTATTAACATCTATAAGATTTTCTTTTAATAGAATGTCCAAGAAAGATACCTTCATCAAACCTTGCATCAAACTTTCCTAAACATTCTTCTTCTCTTTTGATATAACATTTGCTTCCAAATACTCTAAAGTACTTCACAATAGGAGTCCTTCCATGCCATATCTCATAGGGAGTCTTTGTGCTATTAGCTTTATCTTGAACTCTATTATGTAAACAATAGTATGAATAGCTTCTCTCTAGTAGACTTATGGTAGATTTACCTCTTTCATCATAGTCCTAGCAGCCTCTTGAACTGTCTGGTTTTTCCTTTCAACAACTCCATTTTGTTGAGGAGTTCTAGGGGTAGACACATGCCTCTTTATTCCATGAACTTCACAAAACATGTTAAAATCACTGGAGGTGAATTCACCGCCTCTTTCAAACCTCAAACATTTGATTTTCAGATCCATTTCATTCTCAACCATAGCTTTAAATGCCTTGAATTTATCTAATGCATCATATTTTTCCTAAGAAAAGTAACCCATGTCATTCTAGAACAATCATCAATTAAAATCATTAAATACATGTCACCTTGAAGACTTCTCACCCTTGTAGGACCATAAAGATCTATATGTACTAATTCTAGTAGTCCGATAGTGGATATTTCCTTTCTGTTGAAACTACTCCATGTTTATTTTCCAAATTAACAACTCTCACAAACAACATTGATAGGCTTTGTGATTCTTGGTAAGTTTCTCACTGCATGAACTAAATTAATTATTTCCAAATTATCAAAGTTCATGTGACAAATCCTCTAGTACCATAACCAACTGTCACTAATCTGAGACATAAAGAAATGTCCATCAACACCCTTAAGCTAATAAATGTTTCCATCTGTTCTCTTACCAGCAGGAATCAAAGTTTTGGACCCTTTTCTAATTTCACATGTTTCATCCTTAAACACAAGATTGTATCCCTTTCTACACATTTTTCCAACACTCAAAAGGCTATGCCTTAAACCCTTAACATAGTAAACATTATCAGTGTTATTCTTTCCATCAAAACCAATTGAACCTATTCCATAAATATTAGTTCCTAAATCATCTCTAAGTTTAACTAGTCCTCCATCATATTTTTCAAGTTTAACAAACTTACTCTTGTCTCTAGTCATGTGATTAGAGAAACCACTACCAACAACCCAATAATTCATGTATTCTTTAACATGAAAGGCAGATACCAAAGTACCTTCAACTTTCTCCTTCTTCTTTGGATCACTTTCCTTCACACAACTTTTAGAGTTGGTAGAACTAGATTCTTCTTTGATAGCCAAGAACAAGCATTCATTGTCATCAAAGTCACCATAGTCATATTCATCATCAGAAATGCTAGCATCTTCTCTCACATAGTAAGCTTTCTTGATCATTTTTCCTTTATTTTCCTTGTTCTTATTGCTTATAGCTTTTCTTGGACATCTTGAAGCATAATGACCTATTTCACCATAGCTAAAACATTTGAAAGGTAGTTTACCTTTGTACTTACTGGTGCCCTTCTTCATTCTTCTCACATAGCTTCCACATCATCAAAGATCTTCCTTATCTGAATCTTCAATCTTTTATGATACTCCAACTTTGAAAGAAGTCTCTACAACTATAGCATTTTTGAAACCCTTTTTCCTCATTTCAAAAAATTTAGTGTACCAATCATCTGATTTCTAGAATGAGCATCAAGATTTGCAATTTCCTCAATAGAAGATACCTTTTCACTATAAGAATCAGGAAGAGATCTGAGAACTTTCTTTACCACTTTAGACTCTTTGACTTGTGCACCAAGACCTCTCATTGTCCTCACCAGTTCATCAACTCTCTAAATGTAGATTTTGATTGTTTCATCTTTGGACATATGCAGGGTCTCAAATTTTCCTTCAAATTTTGCTACTTTGCTTGTTTGAATTTTTCATCTCCTTCATAAATGCTTTCTAGCTTATCCCAAACCTCTTTAGCATTGATCTCATGTGCCTTGATTTTTTTACTTGTACTTGGACCATTTGTAGGTGGAGTATATGGAGTCTAATAAGCCTTTTCAATCCCAAATCCCCGAGCTGCCAAATATCCTTCCATATTTGTCTTCCAGAATGCATAATATGTGCCATCAAATCTAAGGGCATTCCAAAGTAACCTTGTTTTCCATCTCGGATCTACCTCAAGCAGTTAAGCTCTTCTCCTTTACTTGGGCTCTAATACCAATCGTTGAATGAATAAGAAAAATGAGAGGGGGGTGAATTAGTTGTAGCAAATTAAACCTTCAAAACCCTCAATAGTAATTAGATCCACAAGCATTCATTAAACCCTCATTCTGTTAATGTGATTAAACATGAAATGTTGATAATAAAAACTAAAATAGCAACACCATACATAAGAGAACACAAAATTTATGTGGAAAACCCAATGAGGGAAAAAACATGGTGAGGATTAGCTCACATTATAAGTAATTGCAAAACTAGTACAAGAGCTCACTGCTAGAATATGACACACTATCCAAAAAGGTTCACAGCTAGGGCTCACTGCCATAGAAAGAAATACAAGAAGATAGGAAAATAATGTTACACATAGAACACTTTCTCAATGCAATAAGGAATCCACCACAATGCTCCAACAATCTTGTAGTCTTTCTTGAATGACTTTGGATGCCTTCAAGAACCCTAACACTGAAATTCACATTGCTATGCACAAATTCACATCACACACATCACTCGCATTGATTTCACATCTATCTTGCCTCTCATTTCTTTTGCACACACAACTCACAACAACACCACACTTATTTATATCAACCTAAACCTTAAAAACCTTCTCCAATGTTGGAAACTAGTCATTATAGATACAAATTCAAAATAGGTCAGCACCTAAGCATTCTTGTGGTGGATAGGAATGAAGGTGACTTACATAAATCCTTAATTAGGATCCAAATAGATCCCAACACACCTTGACATGATTTTACAAGCTTCACATGTAGTGCTAACACAAGGTTGGCTAATACATGTGCTAAACACCATAATCATTAAGTACATGCTTCCTTAAATCAATCCAAAACTTTTGGACAAAATAATTCACTTGAACACAATCTAGAATAATCCATGAACTACTTGTGATTCATCAAACACTTCATCTATGCTCACATCATACAAATACTTCAACTCAAAACAATTGGTAAATCTTATTCACATACTGACAAATGAAACTCATTTTGTACAACGCCAAATCAAGTAAATCCTTGAATATAGAAAGATACAAGCATTATAAGAAACTTCCCAAGTTATCTACAAAAACTGAAGCCAAATAGTAGAGAAATGTGGAGAAAATACATTTCTCTCGGGCCATAAAAAACATCACTGAAAAGCTGGTTCTCACACTGGTGAAAATATCTTGCTCTATACAATGGTCCAAAAACCCAAATTATGAATATAGAAACCTATGACAACCATGAGAAACATATTAGATCCACATACGAATTTTCAGATGTTGTGGTTGTGTTGCTAATATGTGGTTGTCATTGATGTCAACACTATTAGAATTATTGTATTGAAGGTTGTATATGTCGAGAATATTGAGAAAATTATTAAAGGAAGAGTTTCAGGCTACCAATGGAACAGTGAAGGTCATGAATGTGTCTTGTTTTGTACGTTGAAGATCACTTGTTGTGGACTAAAGGGTTTATTGTTGAGAGTATCTAGATCATCTACCAGAAGTTTCAGAGGTCTGCATGAAGATTTGATTGTGCTATGAACAGTTGTGTTCTGACAGTATTTCTATGGGTTATGTCAGTGTTCTTGATTGAATTTTATGTGATTCTGATAATTTATGTTGCTGCAGATGATTCTCTATTAGTTCTTGTTGTTTTTGGATGCTTCTAGATCATTTTCTATTCTTGTTGTATGTCTGTGTTGATCGGTGTGCTCATGGTCAAAGATTTTTCTCATGTATGTTCTAGTTTTCATGTTCTTGGCCGACTTGATGTTTGTAACATGTTATGGATCCTTGAAGTTTAAAATTGAATGATTGGCACACTCGAAGATATTTTTTTAGGTCATATCATTATATTAGCTGACAGTGTTTGATCCACATTGAAAATTTATTTGTAAATTTGGGCCGACATTGTAAATATGTTTTATATTTTTTGGCTAACAAGGTTGTTGACGTAATTCAATGTTGCAAATATATAAGAGCGATTGTTTGAACAAAGTTAGTGTGCATAAGAGAGCGAATGTATGCTACAGAAAGTGCAGATGTGTGAATAGTGTTCTAATCATTAGATTGCAGAGTAGAGTGAGAAGAAGTTTGAGAGAAGTGTGAAGAAGGTTTTATGTGCTTAACTGGAACTGTAATCAGACTTTTGTAGAAGCTATTTTCTTAGTTCATACCCTACGGATCTAATCCATATTGTTGTGTATTGTTGGGCAGTGAGCCCTCTTGTATTTGAGCAGTGAGCTCTAGGCAGTGTGTCTAAATGCATGTGCATTCCCATTATTTTCTCATTATATTTTTAACAGGGTATAATATTGTGGACTAACATCCACCGTGCTTTTTCCCCTAACAAGGTTTCCACATAAAAAATCTTGGTGTTCTTTGTGTTTCTGATGTGTTGATTGCTTATGGTTTATTGTTGATTCATCAGATCTAAGTGTAGACACGGAAATTTGGTCTAAGCATGCGACTTCAATTTCTTCATAACTCGTATTTTCATGGTCATGATTAAATAATGTTAATTATTTAATTATTCTCTAAAGTCCTTCATTTCTCTATTAATTAAATAAACCTAATTATTTAGTTAATCTACCTTAACATTAATTCATCTATTAATTAAATAATTTTAATTATTTAATTAATTCACATTTTTTTTAGTCTATCTCGATTAATTAAATAAACACTTTTTATTTAATTACGTCACTAATTAACTTTATCCTTCTTAAATTAAATAAATTCTTGTTTAATTATTCATTCAACCTTTTCTTCACTCAATTAAATAAATCTTATTTATTTAATTAATCCTTAAAATGTCGAATCTTGAATTAAATAATCATTTAATTCATAAAAGTCTATTTTTAACACATTCCTCTATATTTAGATAAATGTTTAAGTTATCTAAGTATTCATTCCCACTTGACTCGAGATCTATTTGAATCAGTTAGTTATCTCCTGATTTAATGTATGAGTGTCTTTCATGAATAAACTCTATGTCATAACCAGTCAGTTATCTAGTTCTAACTCGTATGCATGTACATGCTTATTAATTAAATATCTTTATTTAATTAATTAAATCTTCTGCGTGCATTCAAACAAAACGTTTCTTTTAATCTATCTTTATCTTTTTTATGCAAACATTATTCTTCTATTTTTGAATACTAGTTTTTATCACTCATGTCAGTACTAATAGTTATCATAATTCATATTGAATCCTTGATCTCAATCATTCATTTATCTTTCGATCCTGGCCTATCATTCGAATAATCAATTTTCTATAAATTTATCTATCTTTCATCATTTTACCTCTCCCGAAATCTTGACTTTTGGAAGCATATCTATTATCTAAATCTTCAATGTTTTGCTAAATCACTATCACAGGGTATACTTGCATAGAGAAATCTGAAGGAAATTATACTACAACGGCGAAATGGAGAAGGGAAATTGGGGTCGTAAATGGAACTACATAGATATTGGGTGAGATTGTTCAGTTTATTTATGTTTTAGCTTTCCTTTGTTCTCTATTGTTTAGCTTAGATTGCATTAGATTTTATTGCTATTTTTAATGCTTTAACCTTTTTTGTTTTCATGATGTTACATTGGTGAACCCAACGTGAAGACACTGTCTTTGCAAATCCATAGACTTTAAATCAATTTTTGCAAGTTCCGTACGGAATGACACATCTGACAGAAGAAACGATGCAACTGACATTCTGAAATGCATCTACTAGAATAAATGATGCATCTGAAAAACTCTAACGCATTTGTCATTTATTGAGCCACAACTACTTGGTGAAATTCTGTGACGCATTTGACGAAGAAAACGACACATCTGAGTGGTGAATTTTTAAAGTTTAATTTTTTGATTTACAACTTTATTTTGTGTTTTTATTTTAGCTAATGTTTGGTTTGCAGCGTCTGTTTAGGGAGTTAACATAGTGTTTGTAGGATGTAAGCATAGAAGAAATTTTTTTGAAACCCCTCTTGCAAGATGACTGTCGAAGATAAAATTACAAAACTACTAATGATTTTTTTGCAGGACGAGAGTTGAAGACCTTTTTTGAAACAAATTGTTTGATAGATTAGAAAATTTTCATTGGGATTAAAATTTACTATTGTCTACTGTGTTTGGTGTGAAATAATGCTTTTTTATTACCCTCACGATTCAATATATCGAAGTATCCTCTCCCCTTGCACATTCATGTGATCTTGGGTGTAAGAGAACCAATTACTGACTCTAGAAATTGGGCCTTTCTTGGTGGGAAAAAGTACTCACCCCAAGATGACTCAGACCAGTCACACGCTAAACCTAAGCAACTTCTAGCCGGTATATAAAAGTGGGTTCTTGAGGAAAGCTCAAGAATCACTAGTATTGTTCCGACAAGAAGGGCAGCAATGGTCTCTCACTGCATGGATGATACCCCATGAATGGAATGCCCAAATTAAACACCCTTTTTTTTAGTGGCCAAAAACCCTCTATTTATTGGTGCAGTAGGTCGAACCTGTGAAGGCATCTCACATTTTTATGATTCATTGTAGAGATGAGAAGTATGCCATGGGAGATTCATGGGTACTATAGCTTGGCTACCCTGAATGAAGTGTTGAGTCATGGAGGGGATTCGGCGGGGTCAAGCTACTAGTCATCTGCCTTGAATAAGCGTAGCTGGGGTAAAACCCAAGTGAGAACTCAATAAATATTGTCCATCACAGCCTAGGATGTGCTTGTCTATTATCGGATTTAACATTCTTTGTGTCAAAATAAAACTGAAAATACATTGTCTTCTGATTGTCTTTGTTTGCCAAAACTTGATCACAAAACAGAGTTAGTTTACATTGTCATTCACTGGAAAACCACAACTGTTCACCAAAAAGTCACAACTGTTATTTAGAGTTGCATCTGTCAGCAACTAAGTCCAATTTATTTAGAGCCGTATTTTTTTAACCTAGAGTAACATATGTCAGAGTAGCTCACATTTTCTCGGTAGAAAACCACATCTGATTTAAAAGCCCACATTTTTCATATTCTATGACGCATCTAAATAGGTGAGTCACATCTATAGTCTAGAACGACGCATATGCCCCTATCACAGAACTTTTACCAATGCAAAAAGTTTGAAAAATTGCAACTGATCACCTAAAACATGCAATTGATACCTTGAGTCGCATCTGCTAAAAACAAAGTCACATCTATCTCAAACCCGAGTCTGAAATTTACCAGAAAACCGCAACTGTGAAATTTTGCAACGCATTTTCCTGAGTATCAAAAAACCAGAGTTTACTGTCACATACCAAGAACAAACAGTCAAACCAGTATCTGACTTATCCTTTTTCACTGATTCTTGGACAGAAACCAGAACATTTACTCAAAACTTGCATGATTACATCCTTTAGGAATCATTCAGTCATAGCAATAGGTACCCTAGTTACACATCTTACTTTTAGTTTAGAGGTCTTTATTTCCTTTAGAGAGATCATCTTTTACAAATTTTAAAATAGGCACCCTTTCATGCTTTGGATAGACCCTTAATTCAATAAAACATTGTCATTGAACCTAGATATCATATCTTTTATCCTACATATGAATCCTTCCAGCTCATCAGTCAAGTTTGGGAGTTCACCTTATCTTTTAGTCCTAGTCCTACAAAGGTTCCTTGTCAAAACTAAATTGAAACTTGGGTTACACTATAGCTGATAGATAACCTCTTTTAGAATCTTCCAAATTGATCACTTAGACCTTTGCATATTTAGAAACTATCATCCTATAATAGCATCATTTTAGACATATCTATTTGCAAAGAAAATACCAAAAAAATAGCTGCATACGTTCATCTTTGATATTCAGATAATCCCAAAAACATAGATTAGACTCATAATCATCCATAGACTTAGCTTTTGCATCACTTGCACTTTGAGCTTACATTACATGGTTGAAACAAGATCGAAAAGGAAAGAAAGAGAAAATATGGTTGATCCAAATGATTTCATCAATCTATTCTCAAACCCCTTTGTAGGGGCAACTTCATCTAGACCTCACAAGACTTTGTTAGACAAATTTGTTACTAGAGACACACAAGGACATGTGATAGTGGAAGAACTACATGTTTCTGCACAAGAACTTGAGTTTGCTTCCTTTGTAGATGACTATCTAGAAAATGATCCTCAACGACACTTAGCCAAATTGCTAGCAGAAGGTGCTAAACTACCTCCTAGTTTTGATATTCATACCCTACAAATTGCATCTACTCAGGGAACAAACACAACTACCACTACTAGTATTGTACCTCAAGTGACTACTGCTATACCATTTGGAGGGCCCACATAGAGTGATTCAACAATACATACAACTCCATTTAGTATGCCTACCTCAACACAAGGGCTAAATTTTACTGTTACCAATTTTTCGCTACAGCTCAATTGGTGGAGCTGGCTAAATATTGTTATATCTTAAAGTGAAGTTACAGTTATTTTTGCATTATGCTTAAGTGTTGTTTGCACTTTGTTCATTGTTCGTCAAGTGACAGTTGTGCATTAAAATGAGGAAACAGAGTTTCAGAAGTGCTATTCAATGTTTTACAATTAAATGAAGTACAAAATTGAGTATATAAACAAGAAAGTATTTCAAATGCTTTCATTTATTTCATGGAATAATTCATATTTACATAGCTTCATTTGATTGTGAGAATTCAAATGATAATACAACATGGCATTGAGATGAATTTTCTTTTCAAAATGAAAAGCATGAGATTGAAATCAAATATCCACACAATTCGTGGATGGGACTGTTACAGTGCATCACTAATAGCACACTACACTATGGAAGATGCATTAAAAGAAGAAATCACATCAGTAACAACATCATCATCATTGCCTGATTGGCTGAAGGTCGACGTTGAAATGGTGCACCTTTTGTCTTATCCAAGCTCTGTTGACCTATAGGAAAGAAGAGAGGGATGTCAGAGGCTTCGATTATGAAGATACCTATATGAACCATCAACAATAATGCATCCTGCTACTAATCATACACTAAAAATATCAAGTGAAGTGCAAAAACATAAGCTGAAGGAGAAACATCAATATGATCATGATATATTGTTTTTTATGCTAACTTTGTTTGTTTCCTTGTGCAGGTATAGGGAAAATCATCAAGCTGATTATTATTTGAAGACCAAGCATGTGGAGAAAAATGGGCTCCCACAAGGGTAGAGCTCGGCATGCTGCCCTTATTCATTACAAGTGGGCTGATAAGAGATCGTATCATCATATTCATCAAGAAAAGGAATGATATACAACTGAAAGAGTTACAACTAAAAGAGTTATCTATCAAGCTATTAAACCAACTGTGCATTCATAACAATTAGGTAAGTGCTTTCTAAAAGCTATAGGTGAAAAGTGAGTTTAATCTACTCAATCACTTAATTGAGTACATTCATCTGGAACATTGTTGTATGGTTCATGTTCTTTTGCTACAGTTTTATTTGTTCATCATGATCATATGTCATGCAAGGTTCAGTTCAACAGTGTTCTTTCTCACAATCAAGGATAGTGAACAGGCATACATAATGCCTCAATGAAGAGAATTGTTTCAATTTTCATCTCAGAGGAGAGAAAATTCATGGAACAGTTTATTAAATGGAGCAAAAAAATGCATGAAGAGTGCCAAATATAAGCAGTTCAGTCATTCAATGAGTGGTGAAGCAATCAACTTGCTTGTAGGTATAGAGTACGGTGTTCAAGTGAGTTTGATGTAGTCTTTTGGCTGAAAGTGAAATGAAATAGTCCAAGGTATACCATTTTTTAGAGTTTTTTTTCTTCATTTGTCAGGTATTTCAAATGGTGATACAGCAGGTGAAAGTCATTTCAGAATGAACAGGAGATGACAAAGCATAAGAGGAAATGCAGTCCATAGAGCTGCAGTATTTTAAATAAAATCTTTGCATAAATTCAAAACAGAATCAAGATGCCAACTCATCTATAGACTTAGTCAAAATAATTTTGTGTGCAAGGGAAACAGCATGGAGATGATAATTGAAAGTATAAACAAAAGATACATTTCCAGAATTTCATGAACCTATGGAGGGTGTTCAATAGTAGTATATTTAGAGGTACTTTTTCTTCACAAAGAGACAAATACATAAATATGGAAATGACTCTACGAAGTGTAATCAAAGTGCAGATATAAGAAGGTTTTTAACAAAATTTCATTTTTGTCATATTTTGGTGTACCTGTGTAACGGAATAGCATAGATTTCTCTAAGTTTCCAAATGCTTGTATGTTGAAAATTGAAGAATTCAAATGCTAAAAGAAGCCCAGATTTTACACAGTTATCAAAATATATAGACTTTTTCATATCACAAGTGAACTCATATGGTGGAGTTTAAACAGATACAAAAATATAAAGAAGTAAATCTTCATGGGTCAAGCTAGTTTTCTCATGAATATCAAAGCAAACAGATTTAATGCAATTTCCAACTTACCCATGCAAGGGTTTTCAGTAGTAAGGAGAAGAAATATGTGTTTCTCATAATGCACAGTATTTCTATGGACAAGCTGTAACACAACAGAAGATGCACCAAGATAGAAACATGCTTCAGAATTCAGAGTGCTCATATAGAGAAAACCGAGAAAGCAGAATGCCATGGTGAGTTCGACCAACTTGAAATAATAATATAATTTTTTGTTTATTCTTTCGAGTATACCCACATTTGGGTTCCAAATTAAGCATACAAATTTTCATCATTTCCAGCTTACCCATATGGGTATTTTATCATAACAACAAGATAAATGTTTTATCATATGTACAAGATACCCATATGAGGATTTTTGTATGAAACAACAAAATACAGAAGATCATGATGGTCGAGCTCCATGAGAGAAGGTACCAAAGTAAGAGTGATTTCATCAAAATAACAAATACCCATATCTAGTTTTTTTTTAGAGAATACAAAGATGATAATTTCTTTTGATGGGTCAAGCTACAGAGTCTAGTGAAGACCATAAAACTCAGGAAGTGAATGTTGTTGTGTAGAAAACATCATCAACAGACCCCAGTACCCTTAGTACCTGATAATGTCACCAACTTCCAGGTGTTTGAAGATGACAAGCATATCTTAGATTTCATTACTAGTACAGATGTCTTTGCTTCTTAAATCATTGATGAAATTGAACTCCAAGAAGCAGAGATGGACTTGGAAGGTGTAATTAATTTGAAGACCAACACTATCCCCAGGGGAATGGTGCAATTAGAAAGGATCTTTGATTTGGACAAAGTCAAGGATCAAGAACAAGATACCAGGAAAGAGTCCATTAGTGGACAGTGTGACAAATATAATATGGGATCTCAGGATGATGTCAAAAACATCTTTATTGGAAAAGTGTGCACTCCAAAAGAAAGGAAAGGAATAATCGATGCACTACATAGATATCCAGATGTGATAGCCTAGAGTTATGAAGACTTAAAGACTTATGATACATCAATCATAACCCATACTATCCCTCTCAATCTAGGAGTAAAACCTTTTAGATAGAGGAAGAGGCCCATTAATGCCTTATTAGAACCCATGATATAGAAGGAAGTGTAGAAACTATTGTCTGCAAGAATAATATTTCCAGTCAGACACTCTACTTTGGTTGCAAACCTGGTTCCAATGCGAAAGAAAAATGGTGAAATCAAGCTGTGTAGATTTCAGGAACCTAAACAGAGCTTCAGAAAAAGATAATTATCCAGTACCCTCACTGGATGAAGTGCTCCAAATTTTCAATGGATCTCAGATGATTTCTTTCTTGGATGGTTATTCAGGATACAACCGGGTCATGGTGCAGTATGAGGATAGACACAAGACTGCTTTCACCACCAAGTGGGGCACTTTTTCCTACAAAAGGATGTCTTTTGGCTTGATTAATGTTGGAGCCACATTCCAAAGAGCTATGGAAATTTCCTTTAAAGACATAATTGGTAAGTGCATAATCATTTACATGGATGATATGACAGTCTTCTCCAAGAAGAGGGGTGATCATATCATAGATTTGTGCAAAGTTTTTCAGAAATGCAGAGAGTTTGGGATATCTCTCAATCCAAAGAAGTGTATCTTTGGAGTTACAGAGGATAAATTGTTGGGGCATGTTCTCTCTAAGAAAGGGATTGCAATCGATCCAGAATGAATAGAAGCTATACTAAAGATCCCACCACCTACTAGCAAGAAAGAAATGAAATCATTATTTGGTAAGATCAACTTTGTGAGGAAGTTCATCACTGGGTTTGCAAAAATAGTCAAGCCACTGAATGCAATGTTGAAGTAGGAGGCCAAAGTTGAATGGAATGCAGAAGAAAATGAAGCATTTGCAGAGATAAAAAGGGCTATTGTTGAAGCTCCGGTCTTGGTGAGTCTAGACTATGCTAAGCAATTCTATATATATCTATTTGCCTCTGACCACTCATGTGCGGCTATGTTAATGCAAAAATCGGATCAAGGTAATGAACATCCCATCGCATTCATGAGTGCACCATTGAAGGATGCAAAGCTGAGATACCTAAGTGTGGAAAAGCAGGCCTATGCGTTAGTCGGAACTGTAAAGAAATTTAGGCATTATATCCTTAGAAATAAAATCTTTGCAATAGTTCTTGATCCTGCAGTCAAGCTGTTGTTGATAAAAAATGAGCTGGGAGAACGAAGGGCTAATTGGGTAATTATGTTACAAGAGTACGATATGGAAATTCAACCCATGAAGCTAGTAAGAGGGTAAGGACTTACAAAGAGAAGGGTGGAGACAGGCCCTGATCTTACAGCTCAGAGTTACAATTTAGAAGATGTTTCTCCTGGTGAATGGTATGATGACATCGTTCATTATCTCCTGACTCAAAGATGCCCTGATCATCTCAATATAGTACAAAGAAGGGAATTGCGCTTAAAGAGTGACAGTTTCATGCTAAAAGGAGTTGTCCTATATAAGAAAATCATGAGGGTGTGTACTTAAGGTGCCTAGAAAAGGCAGAGTCTGAAAGAGTGATGTTGGAATTTCATGATAGATATGGTATAGGCCATGGATCAGCACCTTCTACAGCGAACTAGATTCTGAGAGCTGGTTACTATTGGCATACACTGTTTAAGGAGACATACAACCATGTCAGACCTTGTCATGTGTGTCAGACTACAATGACCAGAGAGAAGTATGCAGCACTCCCACTCCAACCAGTCTTTGAGGTAAAACCTTTCGCATAGTGGGGAATGGACTTCATAGGTCCAATCAATTCGCCTTCCTTTGTAGGTCACAGGTATATCCTTACTGTCACTTATTATTTTACAAGATGGACTGAAGCCCTTGCTTGCAAGCAATGCACTTCAAAGGTGGTAATTAATTTCACCGAATCAGGTATCATTAACCATTTTGAATTTCCTATGTCTTTAGTTTGTGATAATGGTCCTGCATTTTCATCACTGAAGTTTTCTAATTGGGCTTTTGATCATGGGATTATAATTAAATTTGCATCCAACTATTACCCTCATGGTAATGGTTTGGCTAAGTCGTCCAAAAAAAATCTCCTGACTGTTATTCGCAAACTATTAGAAAGAAATCCGAAGGATTGGCATACTCAACTCATATTTGCTCTTTGGGAAGATCGTACAAGACATAAAACTTCCATAGGAATATCACCTTACCACCTGGTTTATGGATTAGAGCCTATGTTTCCCATTTAGTGAAGGATCCCCACCTTGCAGTTCATTAATGAATATTATGATGAGGGAGATAAACGTGAGGCCAGACTTGTTGAATTATTACACCTTGAGGAAAAAAGAGACGAAGCCCTAGAAAACTTTTCCAAACATCAAGGGGTAGTCAAGAGATGGTTTGATAAAAGAGCCAAGGTAAAAGATTTTAGGATTTCTAACTTGGTTCTTTACTAGGATAAAGCCCATGACTGTCAGGGAGAGCATGGAAAATTTGATAAACTTTGGCTTGGTCTTTACCAGATTTCAGAAATTCTGGGAGATAATGCTTTCCATTTGAAAACTCTCACTGGAGAGGATATCCCACTGCCTGTCAATGGGCAGTATTGAAGCACTATTTCCAGTCTTGAGTTGTTTTCAACTCTTTTCCTGTATATAGTTAGAGTAGATTTCCTTTCTGTTTTGTTTGGCTTGCTTTGCTTTGGTTAGATTAGGTTTCCCTTTTTGCTTTGCTTTTGTTTGTTTTGGTTAGTGTAGGTTTCCTTTTGGTTTTTTTTTTTTTACTTTGCTCTTGCTTTGGGGGTTTTCCTATTTTCACCTGGCTGTGTTGTACATGTATGACAAATATATTATTACCTGGGACTATTCTAAGTATTTTATTGGTGGACTTTAGTCTTGTATCTTGAAAGGATGCTTGACATCTTTGTTATTGCCAAACAATCTAAATGTTTGATTTATAGAAGATGGGTCACTGGTTTTGATTTGGATTTGAAGTATTCTGAAATCTTATATCTCTCATATATCTTAAGAATCATGATGTTGCCATAGGATCCTTGTGAAGTCTTGATAGGTGAAAAATCTTATTTCTGCTTCAGTGCCATTGTGGTTCTCAATCCTGAGTGTGAACTTCATTTTTCACAGGTTGAAATAAAAAAGTGACATAGCAAAGAATATCAAAAGAAAGAAAAGTGAAATATTGAAAATAAAAATAATGAATTCAACTTATCAGGAGTATCTGAATATCTCTATTAGGGCTATAGACGCCTGGCTGGCAATAGAGCTATGTTCAGGAGAATCACAATGATAACCATATCAGGGCTATGGATGCCTGACTGGCAGCGAAGCTCTATCCAGGTTGCTTTTGAAGTTAGAATCTTTACGTAGCCTATTTTGACTAAGCTTGGTTCCTACAATAGCTTAAGGAGGGAAATGAACTCATATGCACACACTTGGATTTTCAGTTTATGGAAGGTTCGGTCTACCTTTTGGCTCTAACTCTTTAATCTTTGCATTTTGATTTGTTTGTTTGATAGTGAGATTGAAACCAGAGATTTTGGGTTCTCAATTCCTGTTCATTATCAAATGCTCTTGAGCATTTCCCAGCAAGAGTCGCCATTTGTTGCGCAGTTTTCGCACACACGCCCTGCTGAAAGCAGGGGCCCTCTTTCGCTTTGGTTTTTGTTGTCTTGGCCCTTTCATTTTGAGGTTTTATCTTATTTTGGCATGTACTTAAATGTTTATATTGATTGCCTAAGTGATCCCCCTAAGTTATTCATTGAAAATCTTAAGCTCTAGGTGAATTTCGGGTTTTTACCCTGGTTCGGGACTTTCCACCCTGGCCGGATTTTCCCGAATCCTGCTCGGACTCTAGCGAGGCACTATGGTTTGGAGATTTTTAGTCTTCGCGGAATTCCACGTGGGCCAGATTTTTTCGAAGTCCATCCTATCGTCGGGTTCCTGATTTTTCCTGGTTGTCTTGTTGACGGCATTAATGTTTTCGTAAGAGATTTGAACGATGTATTTAACCAGTCTTTGAGATCTTTTGCACTATTATGCTTATTGTTTGCCATGGTTTGAGCTGCGGAGTACATTCTTAGAGTTTTCTCTTTGAGTATTTGATTGGATTTGAAGCGCTGAGTTTGAATTGTTCAATTCAAGTGCTGATTTCTAGTGCATTCCTACCGTTGTTCTTTGTGGACGCCATTAAATTTGCATTTGCTGCCTCATTTGATTTCTGTTGTGTCAAATGGTATGTATTCGATTGCCCTAATTTTGTTTAATGAATTATTAGCATTGCCTTGGCGTTTTGGTTTTTTTGGGGTTTGAATTTCTGCATGTTTGAAAGTTTGATGCTAGGGTTGCGTGATATGGTTTAATTTCTGGCTTCCCAAGTAGTTTCTATGATTGCTCATTTGCTTGCATTATGGAGTCTTGCTTGAGAGTCATGATTTTCCCCCTAGTAAGGAATTGGTGTTTGAAATGATTGAATCCTAAGCTTTCTTGTGCGTTAATGTTGGATTTGTAGGGTTTGACTTAGGGCATCACCATTTAACCCTAGTTCGCCTCCCCATTGGCCTAGAATTCTAAGAAAATCTATGAGGGTCCATGCCAAACTTGTCTTAGGCCTAGATTATCGAAATATATGATCGGTCCATCAGTCTAGGTGAAATCATGATTTAGTGTCACGGTTCGGGTTTCGTCCTTAGTCTGGGATTTTTTGGCTCCGGCGGATTTTTCATTTCTGGCAGATTTTCCTAATTTCCTTTGATTTCCCAAAATCCACATACTTTCAGAGTTTTACCCTATCCATAGATTTCCATCGGGTCTAGATTTTTCCGAGGTCCTTGGTTCCCTATTTTTCCCGAAATCTGCAAAGTGTCACCTCCTTTGTGAAAATCCGTCTCTGGCAGATTTTCCCAAAATTTGATGAAATATGAAGGAATTTGAAATAGCATGATGTGTTAATGGATGACTATGCATTTTATGATTTATTCATGCTACCTTTAGATCTCACATGTTTTTTATTGATTAATAATGATCGGATTGAGTTGCTAATTGGTCTTTTCTTGATCATTTCGCTGGAATCTGTTTGGCCCAAAATTCTCTGAAATTCCTCCCTGGCTTGGATTCTGCAGATGGTCCTGAAACCTGAAGTTTAACATGATCATTCTATATGAGTTTTAATAAGGTTTAATGATGATTTTGATTGATTAACATTGGTTTTTTGTGATCTTTATTATGGTTTATTGTCAAGTGTAGGCTGAATCTAGCAAGGTAACCACTGGAAAGGACTAAGAAGTTTGAACAGAAAGAAACAAAAAAGAAGATTCCTGAGGTTGATGTTCATATGCCTAAGAGAAGGAGAATTGTGAGATTATCACAAAAGGCAAGCTCCAAGGTGGGAGAGGAAGGAGTTGCTCCACCTGTGGTAAATATAGAGAGTTCAGAACAAAAGGCACGGGTGTACACAAGGAGGTCAAGGACTCTTTCTCCCAAGGATAGTGTGCCTAAAATAGACCTTCCTCCAATTATTTCTCATAAGGAGCAGCATGATGATGTTCCTTCTTCCCATGAAGATCAAAGCAAACCAGGTGAATTTGAGAAGGCTGAAGATCATCCAAATACTGAAGGGGAGGAATTTCATGAGGGTGGCCTTTATAGTGCAGAGGCCAAAGTTGAAAAGGTAATGCAGTCTCCCTTGGTTGCATATGTAGATTCACCTGTTGGAACTGAAGAGATCAAGTCACCTCCAAGAGAAGAAGAATAAAAAAAAATTCCATCGCCTGAGAACAAGGAGGAACAGGCTGAAGAAAAGGAAAGCAAGACAAAGGTTCCTGAGAAGCATGGTTTGAATGAGGAAGCGCCTAAAGATCAACAGGAAGAGGAGAAACAAAGCAAGGTGCAGTTGGAATCCACTGTTCCAGAGTGGTTGGATAAGGAGATAAAGAGAAAACAAGTTGTTGTGCAAGATACTCCACCAAAATGGGATGAGTTGTTGGCCAAGATTGGAAGGGACAAGGGTAAGAAGAAGGCTAAGGTCATCTCAAGGATTGAAAGAGATGAGGTGAGTAATAGAGTTGTCCACATTGCAACCCCTGCTTCGGATAAGAATAGAGAGGTATCTACAAAAGACTATAATGTGCAGACCTTCAATTTAGGGCCTACCTCTATTGAATAGGATATTGAAGATTATCAGGGTTCTAGCACAGTTATCCTGGGGAGATTGAGGAAGGAAGTTCAAACTAAGCAGGAGCTGAAGAATGAAAATGAAAAGCTCAGGAAATGCTTGGAGGATCTGATGAAACCCTTGCAATCCATCAACCCTTCGGCTTCTGCTGCAAATCCATTACCCCAGGAAACTATCACTAAACTTGAGAGGATGAAGGCTTCCACTCTTGCTACTGCAAATTGGCTGCAAGAGGTGCAAACAAAAGGAAATGATGCTATCAGGGACATTCTTTCATCTAGAAAATATGCTATGAGGGAAATTGATTGGTTGAAAGAGGTGTTGGCTCAGGACAAAGAAGATATAGATCTCCTGTTGTAGAAAACTAAAACTATCATGGAGTACACCAGGGATAAGCTAGTAAATGATAAAATTCTTCCTTCCTCTGAAGCTGCTAAACCTTGGGAGTGGTTTGAAGCATTGCAAATTAGGCAGAAGGTTTTGAAGAATATTTACAAACAGAGGAGGCAAATTGATGATACCCTAATTGGTGTGTATAATGGATCCATTGCTTTCTTTGAGATTATGACAAGGAGAAGGAAGATTTCCCCTAAGTATTTGAGTTTAGAATAGTTGAGAAAGTGGTGGCATGATGTTTATGCTCCAATTAATGATGATTTTATTTCTGAGCACCAGTTGGATGATGCGGCCACCTACATTGCTATCATTTATAAATACCTAAGTTATAAGGTGGAGTGGATAAGTCAGTGAAACAATCCAGGGAAGAAATTGCATCAATTGAAAGACGACTTAGGGTTTTTCCTTTGCCACCTATGGCCGACTTGGATAGGGTGCTTTTGAAAGTTCATGAAATACTGGATCGGAATAAAGACAAAGGGGAAGTTAGTTAATGATTGGCTACGTCAAGATTTGTGCTTCCCTATTATTTTTCCATGCACTGGTCCGAGTTGCATTGGAGATTCCAGGCCGGCCTAGATGAAGTTCATGCATTTAATGCATATTTTATCTCATTTTGAATTTCTCTTGGCCGACTTGTTGTGCCTAATTATTATTGTAAAATCCTATCTAGGCCGACATGTTTTGGGGGTTCTATGAATATGGCATTTTTCCTCATTTGTAAGGGTTAATAATTTTTAGACATAGACAAATAGAGAGATAGTTAGAGCTAATTAAGTAGAGCAAGAGTTAGCAAGTAATTGTTCTCAAACAAATATTGTAACAGAAAGCTGGAATTGTTGCTACAGTGGATAATTTGATGCAAGTAATGACATTGTGATTTGGTGCCATACTTGTGTTCTTCTTATCTTGCATGGTTCTTTTTATTCTATCTTTAGAATTGCTTTGATGGAAATCGATATTTAGATTAGATTTGATTCAATGATTTTTATGTTTTGATATTTGAAGTGTTGCAGCAATCCCTAGTCCATACTTTTCGCAACCAACTAATTGTTAGCTGCTTTGCAAAGTTAGCCTGGACCTTTATATACATTGTGCTTAGTTCAATTATGAGGGTTTATTCATTTCAATTGCAATAGGGTTGTTTGAATGAATGTTCATGATCTGAAAATATTAACACCTTAGAACATTGCATTGTTTCTATAAGATTGCATATTCATCTAGGCCAAGTAGAAATCAATTTTGAGGGATTGGTCCATTTTAAGTGTTTTGTCATTTGCATTGTTAATCTTAGGTGTAATATTAAGTTTAGAAATCTCTTTGAAACCCTTATCTTTTGTTATTTCTTTGATTATTGGATTAAATTTAGGATTGAAGTATCATCATCTTATTAGATCTGATAAATCAAGATTCAGTATTTCGCTTGTAGTAAGGTCCCATTGTGATTACCAACATTTTCACATTTATCACTGAGTTGTTTATGCATTGTCAAGACCTAACATTAGAGACCTTGGGGTTATCTCTTGAGGCTTTCTAATAGAGATTTACCTTTCAAGAGAGATAGGATATTATATTTTGTCTGAGTTGTTGCTATGCAGAAAACATCATCAACAGATTGGCGCTAGGAGGGCCTGAATAAGCAAGCTGGATCAGTTTTTGAACGCCATCTCTCCTGAAAGATTCAGAAGAAGAACAAGATCTACTCCAAGAGAGGAAGAATTTTAGGAATTACCAGACCCTACTAGGTCTAGAAGGACCAATAGAAGGGGAGAATCATCATCATCCCATCCACCTCCATCATCTCCATCATCCCCATCTTCATCAGGTTCATTCGAGTCTGAGTCTGAGGGCATTCCCATTCCACAACCTCAGCCAGTCATAAATCAACCATTACCACCCCCACCTCAACCAATGGCTTTCTTGGCTAATAACCCATCTCCATTGAGTTTTTCCAACTACAATGTCGTTCCCAAAAACCCTGAACACTTTTCTTCAAAATTCCATGTCAATGATCCCAATAGAACCGCTGAGGAACACATCAAGATCTTTCAGACTGGCCTTAAAGATAGAGGGATAAACCATGAGGATGTAGCATGTAGACTCTTTCCTTATTCATTGGGGGAGGATTCCTTCTATTGGTACAATCATTTACCTGCTGGGTCTATCCAACATTGGACTGAGCTAGAAACTGCATTTTTGTAGAAATTTCGAATTCTCATTAGTTCCAATGAGCTTTACCATCAGTTCACTAATGTTAAGAGAGAGGTCAATGAGCCTATAGGTTCTTTTAACAATAGGTTTCATTATTCCTATACCAGACTACAGGCCCCTTACGTTGTTGATGATCCTACTGCTTTAGAAGTCTATTATGAGGGACTTGACAGTCTGACAGCTACCTTTATGAAGTGGAGTAATAACCCTCGTTCTAATCTACTTGATGCATATGAAGAGGTTGTGAAGGTTAGCACTGCTTTAAGGCAACATCTATCTGGTCCTTTACCCTCATTAGGACCCGTTGCTCACCCTGGAAAAGTTCCAGCTCTCAACTAGGCTCTTGCCAACCATACTCCTGTTATGAATCCGGTACCTTAGTTGCCTCTAGTCCCTCACCCAGGACCTCCTGTGAGACAAGTTTCACTTGCAATTAGTTACCCTCAGCAAAATGTGAATCAACCTCTCCATATATAGCCTCAGGCTAGCTATCCCCCATACTTGCATAATTTTGAAGTTTTGAACCAATCACTAAATGCCAATACTGTAGTAGGATATTCTCAGAATAATGTCAACCAACCTCCATATATTAATCCTAACAAGGAGAGATTGGACGAATTGCCTAAACAAGTAAAGAATTTGAATATGGAGGTGACTTACTTGAGGAACCAGAATAGTCAGTTGCAAGCTACTCAGAGAAATATGCAGTTCAATCAGAATAGAGAAAATCCACAAGGACAACACTTTGATAGAGGGCAACGTCATGAAAGAGGATACAACAACGATAGAGAATATAACCAGGATTGAGGTTACAACAATGAAAGAGGGTATAACAATGATCAAGGATTTAATAATGACAGAGGGTATAATAATGATAGAAGACATAACTATGATAAAGGACAATCCTCAGGCCAGAACTTTGATAGAGGCCAGGGTGGTGGACAAGGGTTCAATAGGAGGCAGCCATCAGGACAGAACAAGACTTGGAACACAGGGCCCAACAATGGGGGAGTCCCCAACCCATTGGATCAACTTGTCAATCAGTCTCTCAATCAACCAATTAATCAAGAGAAGCCTCCTAGCGGTGTATATCTAGTTGAGGCTGCTTTATCAGGATGGTGTAGGCTCCATAAAATGAGTCAACATTCTGAATTAGATTGTCAAGAATTCCAAAAATCAGCCTCAATCTTTTAGTACAAAGTGGATAACAATGCAAGTAGTTAGGAAATAGTGCCATCTACTCCTTATGATTCACCAGTGTTGGTATTGAATCATGCTCCTTTTCCACAAAGTAAGGAGAATGTACTTGAAGAGGAATCTGACTAGTTGAAGGAAGAGGTAGACCAGGTATGCAATGGGGATGAAATAACACAATTATTCGATGAGAATCTAGTGAATGATAATGGTCCTAGAGATGAAGAAGAGGCTTTTGTTGAAGAAGTACAGACCTTCCAAAGACCTGTCAAGAAGTATGACTTGAGGGAATTGCCACATAGACGTCCACAAGCTGGAGGCCCCTTCACTACCATTCCACCAAACAATTTCAACACGCCTCTGGATCCTAATGCTAGCAATAATTCATCACTACCTTAGTTGTCCAGGCAATATTTATCTCAAGATCCAAGACATGTTGATGTGCCAAAAGGGAGAGGTGTTGATGCGAATAAGGACAAGGTGATGGAATACCCGAAGGAGACCCCTGCTAAGATGAGTGAGGAACAATTGGCCATGTATGTTGCTGAAGAACTCAGAAAATTAAAGGTAAGCCTATCTGCATTTGAGTTACTAAGAGTTCCAACCATTAGGAATGCAGTTCTAGGATATTATAATGCAAATTCCATGTCACAAGATAAATCAGTTAGCAAAAGTGTCAATAGAGCATCTAGTTCTCAATCAGTAGGAAGGCACAATCAGGTTCATAATCAAGTCCATATGCCCCCTGCAGATACTGGGAAAGAGAAGGACAAATCTCAAGTTGCTCAAGTGGACACTCCCTTAACTCTTTTTCAAGGGAAAATAGATACACCTCCATTCTTGATTTCCGTTCGCATATTCGATAAGAATTTGCATAATTGTTTGTTGGATTCTGGTGCTTCAACCAATGTTATACCTTTCGGTGTATGTAGAGCTATGGGTATTACTCCTGCTGACTTGCGAAAGAAAGTCACACAACTGGATAGGACTGAATTCAATGTTGTAGGAGAGTTAAATATGATTCATATGCAGATTGCTTCTAATCCTAGAATTTAGCAGGTTATCAATATACAGGTGGCTGACATACCTGATGCCTATGGCCTAATCTTGGGAAGAGACTTTACCAGAGATTTGAATGGATATGTCTTGACTGATAACTCTCACATGTGGCTTCCCTGGAAGGGAGTGCCGAACTAGATTAGAATTGAAAGAGAACCCAAAATGAAGTACATGATCACAGAATATCAGAAGAACTCTACTAAAATTTTGATATCAAAAGTATGGGTAACTATATGATCGAAACCCCTCTTGAGGAGTCAGATGTGGAGGAAGTTCTTATGTTCCACACCTCACCTGTTGACCCTATAGCAGAATCCAGTGGTACTAAAGCCTTGGTCGAACCAGTTGAAAATGATGATGATCCGGAAGATAGTCAGCTTAGTTTGCTAGATAATTTTCAAGAGTTCATCTAGAAGTGCATCAAAGATCAGGTTCAGTTAGGAAGAGGAATGAACTTTGGGGAATTACTCTTGCCTAATTGGTGCAGAGTGCATAATGCTTCTCATTCGGAATTGGATTGTTGCTTATGCCAGAATGTAGTGGAACAAATACAGAAATGTATTAACCCCACTTCAACAGTCAAAATTGATATTTAGAATGTCCAAGAAAATCCCAAAGGAAAAAGAGTGATGCCTTCTGAAAGACCATCCAGCAACAACAGTGCAAGTGAAAAAGCAGGGAAGTCTACAGTTGCTGGTTGCTGGACTTTAAGATTCAATGGGTCCAAATCAAAGCAAGGAGCTGGGGTAGGTTTTGAGCTAATTAGTCCAAGAGGTAAGAAAAAAAAAATTCTCATAGACTTCAATTTCACTGTACGAATAATGTAGCAGAATATGAGGCTTTGGTTCATGGACTATTAATGGCGTTGAAGAAAAAGGTTAAGATCTTGCAAGTTTTTGGAGATTCTAAGTTAGTATTCAAGCAAGTTAGGAGACAATACTCTTTTCATGATAGGAGAATGACCAACTCTAGACATAGAGTATGGGATCTTATTGAAGGATTTGATGCCTTCAACGTTCAGTTGATTCCCCGAAGTAAGAACCAGACAGCTAACTCCCTAGCCTAGGTAGCCAGTACATTGCAACCTCTGTCTCTTTCTAGACTAAAGAAGTTTACTGTGGAATTGACCCCAGTACCCTCAGTACCTAATAATGTCACCAACTTCTAGGTATTTGAAGATGACAAGCATGTCTTAGATTTCATTACTAGTACAGATGTTTTTGCTTCTCAAATCATTGATGAAACTGAACTCCAAGAAGCAGAGATGGACTTGGAAGGTGTAATTAATTTGAAGACCAACACTATCCCCAGAGGAATGGTGCAATTAGAAAGGATCTTTGATTTGGAAAAAGTCAAAGATCAAGAACAGGATACTAGGAAAGAGTCCATTAGTGGACAGTGTGACAAATATAATATGGGAACTCAGGATGATGTCAGAAATTTCTTTATTGGTAAAGTATGCACTCCTGAAGAAAGGAAAGGTATCGCCGATGCATTACATAGATATCCAGATGTGATAGCCTGGAGTTATGAGGAATTAAAGACTTATGATACATCAATCATAACCCATACTATCCCTCTCAATCCAAGAGTAAAACCTTTTAGACAGAGGCAAAGGCCTATCAATGCTTTACTGGAACCCATAATACAGAAGGAAGTGCAGAAACTATTGTCTGCAAGAATAATATTTCCAGTTAGACACTCTACTTGGGTTACAAACCTGGTTCCAGTGTGAAAGAAAAATGGTGAAATCAGGCTATGTGTATATTTCAGGAACCTAAACAAAGCTTCAAAAAAAGATAATTATCCAGTACCCTCACTGGATGAAGTGCTCCAAACTGTCAAGTAGAAATCAATTTTGAGGGATTGGTCCATTTCAAGTTTTTTTCCATTTGCATTGTTAATCTTAGGTTTAATATTAAGTTTAGAAATCTCTTTGAAACCCTCATATTTTTTTATTTCTTTGATTATTGGATTAAATTTAGGATTGAAGTATCATCATATTGTTAGATCTGATAAATCGAGATTCAATATTTTGCTTGTAGTAAGGTCCCATTGTGATTACCAACATTTTCACATTTATCACTGAGTTGTTTATGCATTGTCAAGGCCTGACATTAGAGACCTTGGGGTTACCTCTTGATGCTTGTTGATAGAGATTTACCTTTCAAGAGAGATAGGATATTATATTCTGTCTGAGTTGTTGTTGTGCAAAAAACATCATCAACAGTGAAGCCATAAAAGCTATAAGTAATAGCTTACCTTGTGTGCAGTGAAGAAAAATAACCCTCGAGTAAGCTCTCTCATGGAGTTTCTAGAGAAAATCCTGAGTTCATGCTCGTGCATAGTGGCCAAGAAGAATAGTCACAAGAAATGTAAGAGAAAATTAGAAACAAGTATGTACAGGCCGTGGCCTTAATGGCTATTATTTCTTTTCAACTGAAGTGGAAAAGCCACAATACTTCAAAAATTGAGCTTACCCAGTGAAGGATCCGACTATCTAAAGACAAAGAGTGAAGATTCTCAAGCATGTGAGCTATAGATTGAGCTCAATCATGGTGGCGGCGAGTTCTCTCAAGCAAAGCATTTTCTTCAAAGTGATGATTGCAAATGAAATCATTTTTAGGGTTTGACTTTCTTTTGTTCCTTGCCCTAATTCGAGCTAAGTTGAACATTATAATTTCCTTTGAATATTTATGTTTGACAATAGCATGTGGTGAAATTTGAATCTAGGGTGGTTTTGCATTATGAAATTAGAATCTGAAGCTTAATGTTTTGAAGGGTCGAATTCTCATGTGCCTAGGTTAATTTGTTTAAGTCCTTAGGGCTGGTGTTTCTATATTGACATTTAGACCTTTTCCTTGGTGGGAATATGGGATGTTAATACCTTAGGGTTTTGTCTTTTAATGGATTTTGAAGGAAGTCAATCAAAATATGATGGTAAATATTTTATGACCTAAAGGTGAAACATTTGACACTTAGGTTTTTTTTTTGCAATTGATTTTGAAGAAATCAATTGAAGATATCTATAAGAGAGAGTGATGTGCCTTGATTTTTTTATAAATTTTTAAAGAAAAATCAAGCATTGTATTGGTGGAGTAAGGTTGTATTTGTTTTTTGCAAAAGATTTAGCAATCTTTAATTGCAAAAATAGACAAATTGTAAAATTTGCAATCATGTAAAGCATAAGCATAAAGCAATACTTATAAATTGTTTTATGATTTCTTGCTATTTTTAGCAGATTGTATTGACTTTTTCTCTTGGTCGGATTTGAGTTTCATCTTGGAGAGATAAGGTGCTTTATTTTCTTTTAAAGCAGATTTAGCCTATTTTTAGAGGCTTTTTAGTATGATCATAAAAGCAGTGTGCTTTTTCTACTTTTATACAATCTTTTGAGACAGTTGGAGGTTTTTTTCCTTGAGCTTCTTTGTGAGCTCAGATTAGGGTTTCTAGAGATATATTTTGAAGAGACTTAGTCTTCTTTTTTCTTCTCAGTTTAGAATACAATTTCTTGCTCTTAGTATTTTTGAGCTTGTAAACTTAGTTGTACACAATTCAAACAGACACTCTTTTAGTTTCAATAAAGCAACAGAGTTCTTTTCATTTTCTGGTCTCAATCTGGTAACAGCAGTTTGATGTATTTGTGTTTTCAAGTTTGAAGCCTTAAATGTCCTACTTTTATGAGTTTTCTGCACAGAATTTCATGTTTTCAGGTAGTATGATGTATTCAATTCCTTTGAATCTTCATACAAATTACTGATGAAATCATGTACCAATGAGATTGTGAGAACTATTGTAATAGAGAAATTGTTGTGAGTGGCAAAATTTGGATTTTTCAGAAATAACAAGTTAATCACCAGTTAGTTTTAAGTTTTGATTTCAGTCCATCCTTCTAACTCTTTCCTTCAAAAAAATATTTAGAATAGGATCAATCATTCAGAGAACTAGCTCACTCTGTAGATTCCTTCTTCGTTCAGATCACCCACATTTGAAGAAGGTTTCCATATTTCAGTAGATTGCTGAATTTTTTATTCAGCAAGGTGCAAATCTAATTGACAACATTTACCATAGGGGCGTCATCATCCAATCCCTTCAGTCCTTTTGTTGGGAACAAAAAATCTAGAACATCAGCTCCTATACCAAGTGTCAATGTCACTAGCACTATTCCACAGACAATAGTTATACCTAGTGTTCATGTCGCTAGTACTATACCGTAGATTGGAGTTTCACAGACAGGAGGCATACCCTCTTTCCAATATGGAAACTGACCCAACACTTCATAGATTTCGAGTCAAAATCCATTTATACAAATTTTGAATCAAAATCCATTTACATAGATTCTAAATCAAAACCCATTCACTAACATTCCAAATCCAAACCCACTGTACATACCCACATTTAACCAAAACCCATCTCATAATGCTGGATACCAAAACACGTACATAGATCCAAATAATCTAGCTAACACATCATTAACTCAAGTTGACGTCCTACGGACACAAATGCGCGCACTTCAAACATAGATGGATAACATGGTAGTGTCTAACAAGAAAACCTTTTCAGCAAAGGATTTATGCCCATTTCCCTTCGATAAATCATTGTACATGACACCTTTCCTTCATGGTTATGTCATACCAAACTTACCCAAATACAATGGAAAGTGAAATCCAATCGAAAATATAAGGGAATTTTCCATGATATGCATAGATGTTGACTACGACCCCGCCTATCTTATGAGACTCTTTCCGAGAAGTCTTGTTGGAATTGCACTAGAGTGGTTTTCAGGTCTTGACTATGACATAAAATCATGGGGCGAACTAGCTAAGAAACTCATTGAAAACTTCTCTTTTAACATCAACCACGAAATAAACATAGCAACCTTGTGTCATACTGCGCAAGAAGAAGGGGAAAATTTTATTGCTTTCTTCCAGAGATGGAGAACTATAGCCAGTCGATGTCCTGTCGAGATACCTGAAAAATAGAAGGTCACTATGTTCCAGGAAAACCTCAACCCAAAATTGAGAAGTAACTTAAGGGTACATTGTTGCACATCCTTTACAGAATTAGTGGAAAAGGGGTCATACTAGAAAGGATCTCATTAACAAAGGATAACTTAAGACATAGACCCCCAACAAAAATCCAACTGTGCAAAACACCCCCAATGACAGAAACAAGTTTTGGTCTCAGAATAAAAATGTTACCAATGATGGGGTGGTTGATGCTAAAACTCTACAAGTAGGACCGATCATCACACTTAGAGGTAGCAACCCCTCTACTAACACACTCAATGTTGTTAAACACCCAACACTACCCAAAACACCAAATGACCACAACAATAGAGATGATTTCCAAAACGTGAGTTTACTCCCCTTGGAGAACCCATCGAATCGGTATTCAAACAACTGTTGCAACACAATCTTATACAACTTCAGGAGTCGAGACAATATGATCTAGGGAAATTCAAACCATCTTGGTGGGATGATAATTCCTTTTGTGATTTCCATCAGACCAAAGGACATACCCTACAAATTTTTCATCAACTGAAAAACATCATACAAGACTTTGTCAAGAACGGAACAATTCAAGTCAATGGATAGAAACTTACATCTTCGAACATTGATCACAAGTTCTTTATGGATCCATTACATGATCATGGGAAAGGAAAAGCCCCCAGTTCGGGTAACAAGACCAATACTTCTACCAACTATGCTAGTGTCAAGAATGATTATAGTGGCCCCATCATAAATCACCTTCGGGTCGCTGATGAGCAGGCCAATACCATTACCATAAATAAGACTTATGGGTGTGTTGTTAACACTCGCCAAACAAAGATCACCATCCAAGTTCAACCATCACAATAGGTACCATAGACTTCCAAGTCATAGTATAACCTACTTGATCAGTTGGGAAAAACCCCAGCCCAAATCTCCATCTTGGAATTGTTGTGTATCTCACCTGAACATTGATCCATTCTAGACAAGGCTTTACAAAGTGTGACTGTCCCTAATGATCTTGATGTCAATCGTTTCAAGGAAATGGTAGGTTACTTGACCAATAATCATCATGCCACATTCTCTGAACAAGACTATGCAATTGAGAAAACAAATCATAACGACCCGCTACATCTTGAAGTCCTTGTTGAAAAAACTAAAGTTTGAAGAGTTTTGGTAGACAGAGGAGCAGGGTTAAATCTATGCACTTTAAAATTGATTAAGGAATTAGGTTTCTTGGAGGCATCTGTAGACACAACCAAAAGAATTGTCACTAAGGCTTATGACGATGAGGAACAAAAATCAAAGGGGGTGGTAACACTTCCTATCAAAATTGGTCCTGTAGTTATGGAGACAAAATTCCAAGTCTTGGATCTCACCCTTCCATACAATCTTCTACTAGGCAGACCATGGATTCATGCCATGAAGGCAGTTCCTTCCACATATCATCAATTTCTCAAATTCCATTACAATGGCACTGAAATAACAATAGATGGTGACCCAGATCCATTCTAATATTGTACTATGCCAAGTTCCTGTAAACCAAGAAGCCTCATCATCCAATTCATCTCATTATGTCGATCCATCCACTCTTACTAAAACATCCACTTCACCTTCACTACTTTCCACTCCTAGGGTCGAGATCCAAGACAAGGGTTGTGGAGAATATCACATGAAGAAATCTTATTGTGTTAGCCATCTAATTCCTCTTAAATCATATGGTTTACCTATAGTAGATAGGAGACAATCAGTGGTCACCATACACATTTCTCCCTCAATGACCTTTACAAAATGGGGAGAATTAAGCAAAGAAGCCATACATGTAGAAGATGTGACCTCCTGGTTGTATAGAGAAGACCCTAAAGAACTTCCCTCACTTGTTCACATTCCTACAAATCAATATGGAAAAGGTTTCACAACCATGCAGAGCAAGGGATATAATGGACATAGTGGTTTAGGCTTCCATCAAGATGGGAGAACTGAACCAATTTTTGTTTCTAAGTGGCTAAAAGGCTTAGGGCTTGGGTTTCAACTGATTCAGATTGGCGTTCCTAGTACCACATCACCTTTACTCGAGGAAATAAGTGCTTTAGAATATATCAAGACATACGACGAACCATCTAACCAACCCTACTATGATTCCCTTGACTCAAACAAATTTGAGTGGGATTACCTATCCTCCGCCTCGACCATGGACCTTGATAACCTATTTGGAGAACTTGACTTAATGTTGAAATCTTCACCAAATCCATTGAATTCCTGTCCACCTAAGAATTTTACAAAAGAAGAATGATTTAAACATTACTATTGGGAATCTCTTGATCCTGCCTCTTGGGAACCTGACAAATCCACTTTAGATAACCAAACCTTGGCGTTAGGCCTACCTCAGAATCTACCTAGATCCAAGCAAAAGAGCAAAGAGGACTTGGTACAAAAATTTTATGACTATATGAACAACGCAAATTTTACCTTAACCCCATTGAACTTTGACAACTTTGATGATGGCATGCCCTTAGTCTATCCCTAACTCATTGATTGGGACCAACAAGACACGTCCATCTTAGACATTTTTTACAATGACAAAGTGATTATTGAGTTCCTGGGATTACGAGAAGGCATACCTAGTGGTGATCAAAAAGCTAGATTTACCATTGACTTGGACAACAAAGAATATTTTGGGGAATCTGTTCAACCCTCTAGTCACAAAAATAAGAAAAATAATGACAAAATGAAAATGATGAGTCTCTAGGCGAAAATTGAAAGGTGCCTTTATACAATGAAAAAGAAAAAAATAAGGATGCATCTAAAGGTGAAAACCACTCTGAGGCACCTAAGGATGCAGGCTTGAACATTCTCCCTATTGCATAGGAAAAGTCACCAATTCTAGCTGAAGAGTCAGTTGAAGTTAACATAGGTACAGAAGATAATCCCCGACTGGTATATTTTGCAGCATCATTGACAAAAGAAGAGCATCCAGAAGTCCACAACTTCTTTATACAAAGACAGATTAACTTTTCCTGGTCATATGCAAACATGCTTGGGTTGGATCCTGAACTTGTACTACATCATTTTCCCTTGCAACCAAGGGTAAAGCCAGTGAAACAGAAACTGAGGAAAATGCACCCACAAATTGCTTTACTACTCAAGATTGAGCTGAAGAAACTATTAGACGTTGGCTTCATTAGATCAATCGACTATGTAGATTGGATTTCCAATCTTGTACCAGTCACCAAACCAATAGGGGGCATCCGCATCTGCATAGATTTTAGAGATATACATAAAGTTTTTCCTAAGGGTGACTTCCCTCTGCCCAACATTGACATGATAGTAGACATGACAGTAGGGTATGAGATGTTATCCCTTATGGATGGATTTTTAGGATATAATTTGATCAATATTACAACTAAAGACCAACCTAAAATAGCTTTCACATGTCCTTGGGGAATGTATTGCTGGAATTTCATTCCCTTCAGACTCAAAAACGTTGGAGAAACCTATCAGTGAGCTATGACTACTATTTGTCATGACCTTGTACACACTTTTATGGAGGATTATGTTGATGACCTTATTGTCAAATCACTGAAAAGGCCAGATCACTTATAGGTTTTAGACAAGATATTTCAAAGGATAGAAGATCATAAAGTGAGACTAAATCCAAAGAAATGTGTGTTTGGAGTGAAATCGGGAAAGCTTTTGGGTTACATCATCTCTAGATGAGGCACCGAAATGGATCCAGCTAAGGTCAAAGCCATCATGGACATGCCTCCACCAGCTAATCTTAGTTAGTTAAGGGCATTACAAGGGAGACTACAATCCATCAGAATATTTACAGTGCAATTAGTAGATAAGACACATCCCTTTCAACATTTACTTTGAAAAGGAATACCCTTTATGTGGATAGGAAAATGCCAAGAAACCTTTCAACTGATTAAGGATTATCTACTCACACTGCCAGTCTTAATGCCACCTATTGAAGGACGACCACTGATTCTCTATATTTTAGCAACCCATTCATCACTCAAAGCATTGCTTGCACAGAATGACAATGAAGGTCATGAAAGGGCAGTATACTATATCAGTCAGACTTTGGTAGGTTATGAGCTTAACTACAGTACCATTGAACGTGCTTGTCTTGTGGTAGTATTTGCTACTCAAAGAATACGACACTATATGTTAAATCATCAAACAATGTTGGTTGTGAAGATAGATCCTTTAAAATATCTTCTAAGAAAAGCAACACTAATAGGGAAACTAGCCAAATGGGTTATGATACTTAGTGAGTATGATATCCAGTATGTAGAGAGAAAGGTTGTTAAGGGACAAGTCATTGTTGATCAGTTGGTTGATGCACCAATTCAAGTAGATCACCCTTTAGTTGCATATTTTCTCGATGAGTTTATATTCACCATTGACACAAGCACAACATGGAAATTATACTTTGATGGCTCCCATACGAATCATGGCTCAGGGGCTAGTATCCTATTCATCACACCACAGGGTGATTTTATCCCTAAGTCATTCAGGATTTCCTTTCCATGTACCAATAACATAGAAAAATATGAGGCTCTTGTGACATGATTATGCATGGAATTCAAATGGAAAATAAAGAACCTACAGGTTTATGGTGATTCTCAACTAGTAATCCGATAGGTAAATGATGACTATGAAACTAGGGATGAAAAGCTTGCTCCCTACAAACGCATGGAAAATAGTTTCAAGGAGTACTTTGACAAGTTTTACTTTCATCAAATACCTCATGTTCTAAACAGGGCAGCAGACACCATGGCTACTATCGCTTCACTCCTTGACATACCAAGCAACGTGCCTAAGTTCGAGTTTTTGGTAGAACAGCTTTTGGTCCTTTCCTATGACATCCCAGATTTGGAGATGGTATGTGATATTGTTGGTCCCAATTCCCCATGGTATAAAGATATCTATGACTACCTCCACACCAAAATCATACCCCCTGACCTTTCTAATAACCAATGTAGGACATTCCTTCACAAGTTAGCCAAGTACACCATCATCAAAGACACCTTGTATAGACGTACCTTAGATAATACCCTACTGAGATGTCTCAATACTGATGAAGCACAAGAAACCTTGTGTGGGGTACATGACGGTATATGTGGATCCCATTCTAGCAGTCCTACCTTAGCTAAAAATATTATGAGATTGGGTTACTATTGGCCTGCCATGGAAAAGGACTCATATGTCTTTGTTACGAAATGTCATCAATGTCAGGTAGACGGAGACTCGATACATGCACCTGCACAGGAGCTTCGTCCCATTACATCACCATGGCCCTTTTCCCAATGGGGACTCAACCTCATAGGCAAGATCCATCCCACATCATCTAACGGCCATAAGTTCATCATTACTGCCATTGAGTATTTTATGAAGTGGATTGAGGCTATTCCCATGACATACATCACCAGCACACAAATCTCTAATTTTATCTTGAACTATATCATCTATCGGTATGGTGTCCCTCAATACATTATCACATATAATGGTCATCCATTCAAAAACCAAGAATTTTGTCATCTTTGTGAAGAGTTCCATATCCAACATCATTTTTCCACCCCCAATTACCCACAAGGTAATGGTCAAGTAGAGTCATCCAATAAAACTATCATTAGAATCCTCAAAAATATTGTCAATGATGTTGGTCATGATTGGAATTTATAGCTTAATCTAGCCTTATGGGCTTACTGCACAAGCATCCGTACTCCCACTAGCACCACTTCATATTCCTTAGTATTTGGTTTCGAGGCCATTTTTCCTATTGAGGTCGAGATTCCTTCCTTGAGGGTATCCTTGAAAGGGCACATTGACGATGAAGAGTATCGAGTTTCAAGACTACATGAGTTATAATTCTTAGATGAATGAAAACAGAGGGCATTAGATCATCTCCAAGCATATCAGAATTGTCTTCGTTGTAGCTACAACAAGAAGGTCTTGAATAGAAACTTTGACATTGGTGACCTGGTCTTAATGGAGAATCCTAAGAATCAAGTTGAAAGAAAGAAACCAAGAAAGTTTGAACCTAACTGGTTAGGACCTTACATTATCACAAAATCCTTTAGATCAGGAGTGTATCAACTCTCTACTCTTGAAGGATAACCATTGTCAGCACCTATCAACAGTCTTCATCTAAAGAAGTTCTACGCATAGCTTCTGAGAGCCTTGTCTTAATTATCAAAAATACAAAAAAATTAAAAAATTAAAAAAATAAAATCGTTACCTAGGTGGAAACCTAGCAAACAGGCATCTTGGTACCATCAAAAAAATCAAAAAATCAAGAAAATAGTAAAGAAAAATAAGTCATCCAATAGTGAAAACCACATCGGTGGCACTTTGGATAAGTACTATGGGAAATAGGCACCATGTGTAGTTAACTCTGCTCCTTTGTCTACCATTATTCTAATCTAACTTACCTGTACATATCACTCATCCCTATACATATTGATTATCCCTATACATATTATCTATCCCTGTACATATCACCTATCATTTTCATCCATCATTTGTACATACCATTCATAATAAATGGTAGTCCTTCCCATAACCTGGAATGATTGACATCGAGTGCAATTTATACCCCCCATCCTACTCATAATCAATTGGTCTTATACTCAATTGGGGGAAAGCACTTGACTTGCATCACATTGGTTCTTACATTGGCTATCCAGAAGACATAAAACCTTGGAAAAATCTAAAAACATTACAAAATTCCCTGAAAAAAAATAAAAAAACATCGGAAAACTTCAAAAAGACAAAAAAAATCAAAACATGTCAAAAATCCAAAAAAAAAATAGAGTCAGAGTCAATCGCACTTATCAATCTTTGTCATTTATCGAACTACATTGCCTCTGCGGCTAGATGTAGGCAAGGCCATCTACCGATATTCCCCCGAGGCATTAGGTCAGTCCTGTTAGGTTTGTCTGTATAAAATCATTATTTAATCCATTTGTCTATATGACAAGGTCATTGGTCGTGTCAAACTATGAGGTCTTTGTGTGTATAATGTAGGCATGGCCATCAATCGATGAGCCTTTGAGACCACACTAGGTCAGTCTATTAGGGTTCGTCACATGCACTACCACACACGTCAGATATCTTCATACAAATCAAGCTTTTTATAGTCAATCTTTGTCATTTGTCAAACTACGTTGCCTCTGCGACTAGATGTAGGCAAGGCCATCTGCCGATGTTCCCCCAAGGCATTAGGTCAATCCTTTTAGGTTTTTCTCTATAAAATCATGATTTAATCCATTTGTCTATATGACAAGGTCATTGGTTGTGTCAAACTACAAGGTCTCTATGTGTATAATGTAGGCAAGGCCATTAATTGATGAGCCCCCGAGGCCACACTAGGTTAGTCCATTAGGATTTGCAACATGCACTACCACACATGTCAGATATCTTCATACAAATCAAGCTTTTTATAGTCAGTCTTATCAGTCAAAGTCTAGTCGAACTATGAGGTCTCTGCATGTATAACATAGGCAAGGCCATCAAACGATGAGCCTCTGAGGCCGCACTAGGTCAGTCCTTTAGGGTTCGTCGTCACACATAGTCAACTATCAACACATCATATAAGTTCATGCATAAACAAGATCAACAAGTCAACAATATCATCAAGTCAGATCAAACAAATTTCCAAAGCTACAACTTATGTCTGCTATAGGATGTGTCCTTCCTAAAAATAGACATCATCAAAACAATCAACCTGTATCTTATTCAGGATGTGTCCTTCTTGAATACAGATATCTGCAAAACAATCAATCTATGTCTTATACAAGATGAGTCCTTCCTAAATATAGACACTGTCAAACAACCAACAAGGCCTCATACAGGTTATCATATCAATGGCATTAGATTGAACGTCTTATACGATACGTGTCTTTCTAAAATGGGGCTTTTGTCATGCCTTATACAGATAGTCATAACATTGAAACCAGACTCAACGTCTTATCCGATATGTGTCTTTCCTGAAACTAGGTCTTATCAATCAATCATATTATCAATCAAAACAATCAAACAAACAGATCAAGTTTTGGAAAATATTTTATTGGCTTTTTGACTTTATGGCTTATTTATCTTATCATTTCATTTGACTTTATGATTGGAATCTTGTTACTAGCTTTCTCAAGGATGTCCCCTAAAGGATTTAGAGAAGCGACAATGTATCAATATTTCGTTTTCTTTGACTATTGTTTGTCAACTGTCCTTTAACTATGAATTTTGAGTCATGTTACTAGTTTCCTCAAGGATGTCCCATGAAGGCTTTATAGGAGCGATGACGTCTCATGACTTGTCTTTTATTTGTTTCTTGTTTGTTGTTTGTGTTGACAAAAAGACTGGGGCAATTGTGCCCTTAGTATGAGTTAAGACAATCCTTGTCTGCGACTTTCTATTGTTAGCAGGTGGATGACCTTGCACACCTTGATCTATGTCATATCACAGTGTTTGTCTCCATTTGTATTAGTTACCGCTCAATGATGATAAAGTGCAAAGCCTTTTTTGATTTAGAAAAATATTGAAGATTCCTCATACTAACAACCATGTCTTTTATTTTTCATCTTCTTTTCACACTAACATTTCTTCTTTCTTGCATTGTGATGGAGTCTTGTGACACAAAAATATAAAGCATCCTACATATATAGTCATGTTAGAAACATCATGTAAAAATCATACATCATAAATCATACATAAATCTTGCATTTGAAAAATAGAAAAATATAGGCATCTATCATATCAAGGAAATCATGGCATAATAGGCATTCATTATCATAGATTACATAACAAAAGAATTACATGTACATAGAAATTGTACAGATATACATCACATTTTATCCATCATCATCAAACATATAGTATCACATGTAGATAGCATTGTATATATAAAAATCACATTGCATCTCATAATCATAAATTGCATACATAACATCCATTGATACCATAAGAAATCAATGTATACATCATCATATAGAATAAGCATCACATCATAGGTTACATAAACACATCATAAAGTAGATATGATCATCCATCACATAGACATCTCATATAGACATAACAATGTATAAATAAAAGACTGCATAATCATACATAGAATTGTATATCATGAGAATCGCCACCAAAATCATATATATATATATATATATATATATATCACTCAAAAAGTTTCACATCACAATGTCATAATGTATCAATAAATATGAAGCCCACAGACTACATGATCAAAGTACAATGTCTCAATACATATCAATGAATGTCCCTATTTGGAAATCCCACTACTCCCATGAGCAGAATGTGAAGGTGAATGATGTTGGGATCCTAATAACTTGTGTCCTGAAGGAGGCCTGTCATATGGTCCAGATCTATGAGGCTCCTCAACCCCCTCTGTACTCATTGTCCTGGTACGAGTCCTGCTCTAAGACCTACTGCTACGTGCCTATGAAAAACTGGGAGCACGTCCCTCTAGAGGAACCTCTGCCTCATATAGTTCCCTATAATAGAAATCTCTCTCACCAAATCTGACCAACTCCTAAGCGAAAGCTTCAACTGGCCCACTACAAAGAGCTCAAATCTTTGTAAATTGTTACTTGATCTCTTATCTCCGAGCTATGGCCTGGTCCCTGTCCATGTATGCTTTGTCTCACTCCATCTGTAGGGCATCCTGCTCTGCCATCAATACCCTCATCCTCTCCTCTAAAGATGCAACTTGAGCACACAGAGCCTATGTATCTTGATCACCAGGACCTATATCATCTTTTTGTACCATTTCCATCCCATCATCCTCCATCTCCTCCAAAATCCTGTCATGGAGCTCATGCTCCTGATCATCCTCCTCATCATCATCCTAATAGTTGAAAAGAAAATCAAGGACACTAACCTCAGCCTCCTCCCTTCCTGCCTCCTCCTCTGTATGATTGTTTGGAACATCCTCCTATCCCACATGCTCCTCTCCACAAATATCTACCTCCTCAACATGAACCTCCTCCTCACCTCCTCCAACATCAATCATAGGAATATCCTCTCCCTCTCTCTCCTCCTCATGGATGGGTGAAAAATGTGGACCTCATCCTCTACGACCACGTCTCCCCCTGCCACCACCCCTCCGAACACCAGCCCCTCTGCCACCTCCATCTCCTCTACCACCACCATCCCCTCTCCCACCTCCACCCCTCTAACCTCTACCTCAACTATGTCTGCCTCGTGGACCTATCCCTTGCCTCTCTACAGGCACATCCTAGTCTGGATCTATAAGTGGTATTGGTCTATGAATCGCCCACCACTAATCATATGCCTCTATGGTACCTAGATCTGCCACTCCGCCTCTCCAAGCCCACTATACTAGATGTAGAGCATCGATAACTACCTCTATAATAGCCACCAGAATCTCAACACCCCATAATGTAACCTCTTAAGAAGACCTTGCATACTCTGCTCGGCCTCTAGGCTCATCCTGAACCTTCCCAAACTGTCTCAAAACTCGATCTGGCAAGTGCCTCTCAATGATGTGGACATGTGAACTGTCCATCCAATCAGGTACTGTGTCTTCCTGCAATATGTCAAGTGCCCATCCTCATCTGGCCATTATGGGCAATCCATATATGGCCTCCATATAAATTGCACCATGGTATCAATCGCATGCCTGTAATAACCGATGTCTCTAACATGGTGCTGGGTGTTTGTCCCTGCATAATGGAAGGAATATGGTGAACCTTGTTGTACATCTGTTGTCACTTGCAGGCAGAAAATGGCAATGTGTTCCCATGCCCATACCATCAAGAGTTTGGTGCGACAGCTCATGGACTATGCCTCTCTATAGGAAATATCATGCAAATGAAAATACAACATGGTTGATAGACAAGGGCCCCAAGCATAAACCACCTATCTCTCGAGCATGCCTACGGGCATCTCCCCCCATCCTATAGGAAATCCATGACCTTGACGGTCAGGATGAACTATACCTCCTATCAATGTACATAATAGACAATCTAGCCTATCATATCTCTCTGCTAGCAAATGCCATCTAACCTCATAATGGTCAATCCCCAACTATCTAATGTCATCATGAGAGTAATATCTACATATCTCTGAAAAACCCCTCTGTGTATCGTACATCACCCTAGTGCCTCTAATAGGCAATTTGAGAATCCTATATACATCTTCTAAGGTAACCGTAGCCTCACCAATAGGTAAATGGAATGATGATGTCTATGAGTGCCACCGCTCGCACAACACAGTCAGCAGTCCCCAGTTTTCCCAAATAGTGGGCATGAATGTCACATGATGAAGGCCTAGGTGCCACAGAAACTGTTTCTCCCCACTCTACAAATTGTCACAGAAGCGGAAAGTCACTGGTCTCAACTCTCTAGTATAGATAGGATCCAATACAACCTACAATGGAATTATGCATGCCTCATGTTAGAATCAACAATCTATCCTAGTCAATAACTCAAAATTCCATGTCATTCAAGTGTGTCATTTTATTTGCAACTGCGTTACATAACATATATGCATCTATCTAAAAAATAAATGTGATGCTAATTAACAATTATGTCAAAATAAATTACAGATGCATATATATTTTAAAAACCTATGCTAAGATATCATGTCAATTATCAAATGTGTAGTTTCGAAAGCAAATGCGTTGATTACACATGCAAATGCGGCTTTTAATAAAAGTAATGCATACGAAAAAAGGCGATAAATGCATAAAAATGTGTGTAGATTAAAAATTCATGAGTCAGTTTTGGACAACATACCGGGGGGTCCGCATCTGTAGGCCGCCTGAACGTCCGGATGCGATAGATGCGATGGTGTAGGTGTGGAACTCGAGACATTGTTGCTAGGAGTCCAGAGCAAAATCTCAATTTTCTAAACTTGCAGGGTGAAAATGAATTGGATTTTCACCCCTTTTCTATTTATACCTAGGGTTTTGGGTGGCATTTCTTCTGACCTTGTCTATTGGCCTCATAACCTCCCAATTTCAATCAACCTGTACATGTCCCTAACACCTCCAAATTCATTTATGTCAACTCCACTGCATTTCTAGCTATCAAATTGACTAATCAAGGCTTTCCAAAAATTTTGAAATTTTTTGAAATTTTTTCAATTTTCCCATGGGGGCATACTTTCACCTAATCTACATTGGGGCATGACTGGGGCATTTTTTTGACACAATTCTGAAATGACATTGTATCAAAGAGGGGCAAAATGTAGACACTGAAATTTGGTTTAAGCCTACGACTTCAATTTCTTCACAATTCGTATTTTCATTGTCATGATTAAATAGTGTTAATTATTTATTATTCTCTAGAGTCCTTCATTTCTCTATTAATCAAATAAACCTAATTATTTAATTAATCTACCTTAACATTAATTCATCTATTAATTAAATAATTTTAATTATTTAATTAATTCACATTTTCTTTAGTCTATCCTGATTAATTAAATAAACACTTTTTATTTAATTACATCACTAATTAACTTTATCCTTCTTAAATCAAATAATTTTTTATTTAATTTATCTTTATCATATTTTCAACTATAATTAAATAAATACTTTAATTATTTAATTAGTCATTCAACCTTTTCTTCACTTAATTAAATAAATCTTATTTAATTAATTAATCCTTAAAATGTCAAATCTTGAATTAAATAATCATTTAATTCATAAAAGTCTATTTTTAACACATTCCTCTATATTTAGATAAATGTTTAAGTTATCTAAGTATTCATTCCCACTTGACTCGAGATCTATTTGAATCAGTCATTTATCTCTTGATTTAATGTCTGAATGTCTTTCACGAATAAACTCTATGTCATAACCAGTCATTTATCTAGTTCTAACTCGTATGCATGTACATGCTTATTATTTAAATATCTTTATTTAATTAATTAAATCTTGTGTGTGCGTTCGAACATAACATTTTTTTTTAATCTATCTTTATCTTTGTCATGCAAACATTATTCTTCTATTTTTGAATACCAAACTCAAAGATTAAATTATTATTTAATCTATATCTCTATTCTTGGTTTTTATCACTCATGCCAGTACTAACAGTTATCATAATGCATGTCAAATCCTTTGATCTCAATCATCCATTTATCTTTTGATCTTGGCCTGCCATTCAAATGATCAATTTTCTATAAATTGATTTGTCTTTCATCATTTTACCTCTCCCGAAATCTTATGACTTTTGGAATCATATCTATTATCTGAATCTTTGATGTTTTGCTAAATCACTATCACAGGCTATACTTGCACAGAGAAATCTGAGGGAAATTATACTACAACAGTGAAATGGAGAAGGGCAATTGAGGTCATACATGGAACTACGTAGATATCGGGTGAGATTGTTCAGTTTATAGATTGCATTAGAGTTTATTGCTATTTATAATGCTTTAATCTTTGTTGTTTTCATGATGTTACACTGAGATTAAGTTAAGTAAAGAATGAAAAGTTTAATATTATGTGACAACTGATTCACCCCCCTCTTAGTTGTATGTCCTTGTTTTTCCAATAGGAATAGGATCAATGCAAAAGAAATGTGGAGCACAACACTAGAGCACACTATAAACACTTGCATGACACAATTTACTCTATTTATCAAATTTTCTCAAAATAAATTGGAAACCAAGTACTTGAGACATCATCTCAGCTCATTACTTTATTCCAACTCATCTTTAAATACTGCAACAAAAAGATAGCTCCATGTACTCACAACGATTCCTCAATATCTCAACTATACATGCACAACCTGCATTAACCTATTTTTCTCTTTTTCACAATTTTCTTAATATCCTTGATATATTCATCATGCAACAACTTCCTTAACACATAGCTAACATCAATGACAACACCAATCAATAGACTCCATGTTGAAATCAATGACAACACCTTCATACTTGCAATAAAGGCCCCACTATGAAAATGGCCAAGGAGTAGTTATTGGTTGTAATTATTATGATGGTGCATTAATAAGATCTTCGTGTTGCTGATATTATAGGCACTTTTTTATAAATTGGTGAGCATTTTTTTCCATAGTAAGAAATTAGTAACATTTTCTAAGTATATTTTTAGCTAGGGTAGGACCACAACTATGTGCCTCATAGATACCTTCATGAACTTCATGTAAAGTGGTTTGGCTATCTTCTATATCAAGGCACCTTAGGAGAGTTCCATCAAAGCTCCTTTAATAGAGGGTATTGTTGAAGATTGTGAAGTGGGGTGAGTGTAAAATAAAGGATTGTCATTGGGAATTGGATAATTTGGGTGGGAGGGTGTATTTTAGTATGTATATATATCATGGTACCATGGATAATTGGGAGCAACAATGTCACATACAAGCTCAATTTTAGTAATATCATATGCAAGAATCAATAGGTGTTCAACAATAAATTTCACATCTCAAGTTGTTGGAAGGCATGTCCACATGTGATCCAATAGTTTCCATGACATCTATTGCTTTATTGTTTAGGCATGACACTTGCTCAAACTCAATCTGAGAGAAGTACTATTTAAATATGTCTACCATTCTTTTCTACAGGAGAAGCTTATCAAATTTAGTTTGATATTCATCATTGACCTATTTTATGACAAGTTGTGAGTCCCCATAGACTTGTAATTATATGATTTTCCATTGAATTTTCCTTCCCAGTCTTGTGATTGATGCTTTATATTATGTTATATTATTGGTGCAATGAAAGGTAAGCTTGTATGCCTTGGTAATGCAATCTCCTTAAGGTGTGATGAAAAAAACAACCTAATCTTGAACCATGTTGTGTGTTGGATCCATCAAAGTATAATTTCCATTGAGTTTGTTTTGGGATGGAAGATATTGATTTATTTAGAAATTTTTCTATGATTGGATGGTCTACTACCAATGACACTTCAACTAGATGGTCTGTTATCACTTGTCCTTTGGTTTCTTTGCACTCTACATACTCAAAATTTTCAATTTCACTTAAGGCCATGACCCATTTTTTCATTCTTCTACTCAGAGCCGCTTTGGACAACAAGTATTTGAGTGGGTCAATTTTTTGGATATTATTGGTTTCTCTATTGAGCATATAGTGCCTAAGTTTCTAGGTGTTTAAGACAACTGCTAGATATGTTCATTCTATAGGTTCGTAATTAATCTCATAGCCCACTAAGGTGCCATTGATATAGTAAATGGATCTTTCTTTTCCATTGTCACCATCCTAAAAGTGCCTCCAATGCTATTAATATGGAAGAAATATACAATAAGAGGGGTTTACCCTAGATGGGTGGCATGAGCACAAGAGGTGATGCAAGATAATCCTTGATTTGATTGAATGCTTTAAAACTACATAGAAATTCCTATAAACTAGAAAAAATACAAAATGAAAGGGTTAAAGGGTATTCTACCTCTATTAGTTTCCTTATAGGAAAATTCAAGAAGATTACACATATGGCAATAGGAAAGTGTGTGTGCGTCGATCTGGGTGAGGGTGGAAAAGTGCAACAAAGGTATACATACAAGTTAAAACCTTAAGAGGCCAAAACTAGGTCTAGGTGGTACTTGCAAGGTGGTTGATGAATAAAGTTGGAACGAAAGGGATCAAGAGTAGGGAAAAGATTTGAAGGTAAGGATATAATGGCTAGTTTTATGTGGATTTAGGAAGGTGGAAATGGGGGGTTTGGGGATTGGATGGGAGAATAAATGGATGGAAAGCAAGATAGAAGGTAAGAGGGGAAAGAAAGCAACAAAAGGGAAGATCCACCAATGAGACAAAAGGGGATCCAATGTGTAAAATCTCTAGTAATAAATATTTATCCTATTCTCTTTGATATGCACATGCAAGAGTGGATGGATGGAAAAAGAGTAATTAAACCAAAAGGATTTACACAATGTGTGTTCATGTTATGAGAAGTGGAGGAAGATGGATCTATTTATAGGTTTCTACTAAGCTTTAGGGAAAGCGAAGTTGGGGATGTGGTAGGTGGGTCATAAATGAGCTATAAATTAATTTTGGTGTCAAATATCAACAAAACTATCTTTTCTAGGTAAGGGGAATGAGAAATATTGTATGTGATTTTTAATGCTAAAAGTCTCAATTTAATAGGGGAGACAGAGAGGATCAAGATAAGGTGGATAAAGGTGATTGTTGGGAAATATCGGTCATCTCAAAAAAATCCAAGAACAGTAGTGCCTTCATTAACTTTTAATTTCATTAAATTGCCTCAAAGACACGTACAATTGTGCCATAAAGCGGAATCAGACACAGTTCATTTCCCACATTAATCCTTCTGAGAGAACCACATGTAAATTCAATTTCAACAACTTGCATAATCAGATTCAACAAACAGAACCAAGAAACATGAAACATGAAAGATGAGACAGAACACACAGATTTATGTGGGGAAAACCCTTTCGGGTAAAAAACCCCACACTCCAAAATCCCAGATCGCCTATTATATTATTCATGCAACAGAATAGTTACAAATATAACTCAAGCACTAAGCCTTTACAGAGATTACATCTTGTTTCACTCTAAAGAAAAATTGGATAGCATAACCCCTTATACAATCTTCACACTATTACAATACCCTCTCATAGTATACAGTGTAGATCCTCTCTCTCATGGACCTTTGATCAACCTATCAAGTGTTTACAATCCTCACTCTATTACAACACTCTCTCACAACATACAAAGAAGATTCACATAGAGGGAGGTTTCATATTCAATCCACAGGGAGAGAGTGGATGAGTTACCACATTCAAAACATAATTTCCTTCTCCTTCTCTAGCCTTCAGCTCTCTCTTTCCCAACTCGGCCTCATGGCCTTGGCCTTCCTCAGTTAGCACAACTTTTACCAGCCAACCTCTCGACTAGCCCAACCTTCAGCTAACACAATTCTTCAACTTCACATTCTTCAGCATTCCAACACTATTACAAAGTATTACAACTTTATAGCATTTTTCCTTTTGAGAGAATCTTAGTCAAAAACTACATCTTCATACCCATACATGGAAACATACCAATTTGGTTTCTAGTCGTTACAAAAGACAAATCATCAGTTAGCAGTTTACCATGTTGGGCCAACGGTTTCCAAGTCATCTGATCAACTTCCTTAGATAAACGATTACAAAATAGTTCAAACCTACTGAGTCGATCATCATTTAATCCATCAACAGTCGATAACCAACCATCACTTTCCAACTATCAATTCTCCTTCATATACCGCTTGTCGTGGTGAGCGTCCACCAAGACACGCATACACCGCTTATGCAATTCTGGAGAATCAATATGGGAATCTATAATATTTGCAACAAGTCTCACAGAAAATACTTAAATATTTAACTCCCAACATGATGTCATGTCATCACCACTTACCACTCCCGCACACCTCGCAAAATTCTGTCGGGACACACCACAAGGGACACGGGGTTAGCGGGCACCATTAGACCAAGCACATCACAACCTTAGATCAAGATCACCTTTAACCAATACACTATGGTCCCCACAACCACCATGACATCCACATCACTACTGAAAAACCAATGCCCACTCAAGATCGCTATGTCGCTAAAAAGCTGAACTTCACAACCTCTATCGAAGGTTATGAAATTCCCAAAACCTATGACATGTCGATAAACATGAGAACCCCAATGTCACTAAGTTGGAAAGTTATGAAAATTCAGAACCCCAGGACATAGGTTCAAAAGTTAAGATTTTCAGCAATCCTGTGACATACAAGTTGAATAAGGGAAAAACACAACTGCTCTAGGAATTCGATCAAGCTAGTAAATTTGAGTCACATTTCTCAACATTCTCCCACTTGATGAAGAACTTATTGGCTCCTTCCAAAGCTAGAGGTTACTGTATCATCCATCCATGCAAATATCAAGATTCTCAACCAATGCTTTCATGCTCCAACTAAGACACCTGCACCAACATCTAAGATGTTCACCATATCAGGCAACAATTCCTATCATCCTCCAAAGGAAAGGAATGAGCCATGATGAGTTTGCACCAGTCTAAGGAACATAAGCATCAAATCCATCTGATAGCAAAGGCTTCAACATACTACCACCACTTCATTGTGCTCGTAGCTTATACAAAATTATCAACATCATCAACTTCAAAGCTTCAACCTGAACACAACCATGAAAAACATCCTCCAAAAACAAGATAGAACATAAGCTAGAATAACAACCAGAAAACTAACTGCTTCTATCCAACTGATAAACCCACGTGACTAAAAATAACACCCACACCAAGTGCTAGATCATCCAATCATCCATACCTGAAAGGTATTGAACATTAGTAAACTTATGCCACCAGCATAACCAACCCATGTACTTACAACTGCAAGTTCCACATGTATACAAGTCGATGAAGAACAAACACTTTCAGGAACTCAAACTGCATGAGAAATGCCAAATCTAAAAGATTGAAAGCATAACAATTCTACCAATGATAGCACATAGAAAGTGTAACCATGTAGTACCAAGGAAACATCCACAATGATATGTACAACTTACAAATTAATAACCTGCAAGAACAATTCTCACCACCAGTCTTCACATCTTTCCCAAGTTCTTCATATGCAACACAAGAAAGAGATAAAGTCCAAGTTACTACTCAAGAACTTGAGTGAAAAACACCAGCTCCAACCAAATCTCAATCCAATGTGATATGAAATCAAACCTCCAGGAAGATAACCATGACCAAAGAGAGAAACACTACACATCATGTACTTGTAGAACATACTCCTACATACATCTCTAAAAGCCAGTTGTTTCAAGTATGATCTTCAAAACTTCCCAAAGAGAATAGCATAGCAACACCCAGCCATTCAATCTCCAAGATCAAACACAACATATGGATGTAAGACTCTCAAAGAATATCAAATCACTCCATTTCCCATCTCAGGAAAAAAAACCCATAAAGCATCTCCTAACTATTTTTATCAATAGAAGATATCATAAAAAAGGAGATAAACATGTTGTCCATCTTCCACTATGAATCCTCCATAACCATTAAACAACAGTTCAAAACCCATATCATGAAAAAAAGCATAAATTACCTGAGAGAAATAATGGGTAAAACCTCTCAAGTAATAAACCATCGAGCAAACAAAGAGTGGGAAAGAGAACGCTCCTCCAAGACATGCAAGTCATCATGACTAATCCAAGAGCAATCTCCTCATAGGTCTCTGTTGAACTCACGTCCAACCAAGGTGTAGGATTCTCGGACTTTCTGTTGAAATATCATCAAGAGCAACCATCAAATATAGCCTCACCTCATTCTCCATGTATCCATGAGTACTAGCAACCGGTCATTCATGCTAAAATCCAAATGCATCACTGCACTATCATGAAGTATCAGGAAAATGATCAAATCACCCAATACACAAATAATTACCAGACCATTGTCAAAGCTCCAATCATCTAAATCAGGAACTTATCATGACATCATGATCTTGCCATTCCCCTTTTAGGAGATACTAGGCTCCAAGTGAAGAAACCAATGTCTCAAGAGCAATGCACAATGTCAAAACTCCAATGCATAAGAAAGAGTATACCATGACATAAAACAAACAAGCTATGAACCAACATCACCTATCAAGCAGCATCAATACCTCAACCCAAAGAACACACAAGTCCTCCACAGTTTCAAAAATGCTAACCATCTTCAAATAGTGACCCTGCCAATGCAAAAGAACCCTTCTACAGCAACAGGATCAAAGAGTTCTTCCTAGTAACATCTGCAACACTAAAGAAGACTAATTATTAACAGTCACTACTAAAGCTCCCACTGAACAGTGATACTGAGCTTTCCAAGCATCATGACCAACTATCTCCAAAACTGAAAAAAAAAAAAAAGAACTTCCAGGTCCACAAACATATAGTTGTTCTGCTAATTATCCCAAGTGAAACCAAGATCTCATAAGTAAGGAGATTCATCATGCTATAGGACTCCATAAACAACTATCTAGGGACTCACTTATCATCCATCCTCTCAATCCCGAAACAACATACCACTGCACAAATGACCACATAAAAGGCCAACTAATGAAATCTACAACATCAATAAATCAACCTAGTGGATATAGACAATCCACATCTGAGTCATCCCATTTCAAATGAATGAGTGGCCAACCCACACACCTATATAACTTGTAGATCCAATCACTGAAACATGCAAACTCATTATCACATTAGTAATCATAAACTGAGATATCAAAGAAGATAACCATGTAGACACCAAGACTCCAACACCAGATCATGACCAAATCTGATTTTCCAAACATGTCCACAATGAGCACCATAGTCTAGGAATCTATCAAGCAAACAACATTTTTTCTTAACCATGTAAAACCTACAAAAAATCATAGAACATGCAAGTACAACACATCCTTAAAAGGAACAATAGTTCAAGAATTCCAAGCATATTTCAAACCAACTCCAAAACCACCAATATGCACATGCATCTGAGAAAGAGATAGGCTATTTCAGAAGCTTTCAAATCATCTAAATGATTAACTCCATAGCCTTCATGCATTCAAGGTTAATAGAAAACAATGCCTTCCAACACCAGGAAACACCACCCAACATAAGCACTCTCTTCCATGGTTAAGAAACAACCCAAGCTTCTCCATATCACCAAGGAGCCTCTCACACAAACACCCAATATGAAAGCTTTGCTGCAACACAACCATGAAGCAGAAAGTTCCACCTCATGCATCAAAGTTATACTGCTGCTAGCTAGGAGACACAGATCAATTCAACATAACCAACTCATTTTTCTCCATCTTCACCACCCTTCATGTTGTGTGTTATCTTTGAATACCACAAGACTTCCACTCACCAAAGGATCAATATACCAAACGATTCCTCTAGATTTCTTCAAGCTAGACAGACTAAGAAATCTTCACAGGAGAAATACCCAGAACCAACAACCAGAAGAAGGCTTTGATACCACTTGTTGGGAAATATCGATCATCTCAGAAGTATCCAAGAACAGTAGTGCCTTCATTAACTTTTAATTTCATTAAATTGCCTCAAAGACACATACAACTATGCCACAAAGCGGAATCAAACACGGTTAATTTCCCACATTAATCCTTTTGAGAGAACCACATGTAAATTTAGTTTTAACAACTTGCATAATCAAATTCAACAAATAGAGCCAAGAAACATGAAACATGAAAGATGAGACAGAACACATAGATTTACATGGGGAAAACCCTTTTGGGTAAAAAACACCACTCCAAAATCCCAGATCACCTATTATATTATTCATGCAACGGAACAGTCACAAATAAAACTCAAGCACTAAGCCTTTACAGAGATTACATCACTTTTCACTCTGAAGAAAAATTGGACAACATAACCCCTTATATGATCTTCACATTGTTATAATACCCTCTCATAGTATACAATGTAGATCCTCTCTCTCATGGACCTTTGATCAACCTCTCAAGTGTTACAATCCTCACTTTGTTACAACACTCTCTCACAGCATACAGAGAAGATTTGCATAGAGGGAGGTTTCACATTCGATCCATAGGGAGAGAGTGGATGAGTTACCACCTTCAAAACAGACTTTCTGTCTCCTGCTCCAACCTTCGGCTCTCTCTTTCCCAACTCGGCCTCACGGCCTCGGCCTTCCTCAGTTAGCACAAATTTTACCAGCTAGCCTCTCGGCTAGCCCAACCTTCGTCCAACACAGGTCTTCGGCTTCACATTCTTCAGCATTCCAACACTATTACAAAGTATTACAACTTTATAGCATTTTTCCTTCTAAGAGAATCCCAGTTGAAAACTACATCTTCAGACCCATACGTGGAAACATACTAATTCGGTTTCCAGTCATTACAGAAGACAAACCGTCAATTAGCAGTTTACCATCTCGGGCCAATGGTTGCCAAGTCATCCGATCAACTTCCTCAGATAAATGGTTACAAAACAATTCAAACCTGTTGAGTCGATCATCATTTAATCCATCAATAGTCGGCAACCAACCATCGCTTTCCAACTATCAATTCTCCTTCATATACCACTTGTCGTGGTGAGGGTCCACCAAGACACGCGTACACCGCTTGCGCAATTCTAGAGAATCAAGATGGGAATCTACAATATTCGCAACAAGTCTCACGGAAAAGACTTAAATATTTAACTCCCAACATGACGTCATGTCACGCTTACCACTCCCACACACCTCGTAAAATTCTATCGGGACCCACCACAAGGGGCGCGGGGTTAACGGGCATTGTTGGATCAAGCACATTGCAACCGTAGATCAAGATCACCTTTAACCAATACACTGTGGTCCCCACAACCATCGTGACATTCAAGTCACTACTGACAAACCAATGCCCTCTCAGGATCGCTATGTCGCTAAAAAATTGAACTTCACAACCTCTATCGAAGGTTATGTAACTCTGAAAACCTACGAGATGTCGATAAACATGAGAACCCCAATGTCACTAAGTTGGAAAGTTATGAAAATTCAAAACCCCACGACATAGGTTCAAAAGTTAAGATTTTCAGCGATCCTGTGACATACAAGCCGAATAGGGGAAAAACTCAATTGCTCCAGGAAGTCGATCAAGCTAGTAAATTTGAGTCACATTTCTCAGCAGTGATTCCAATTCTTTTTTATCATTTAGGAGTTCAATTTATAATCTAATCAAGGATAAATGAGACCTTAAAACACATATTAGATGAATATTAAAATGAATACATAAATATAGTAAAATAAGTTATAGGTGTAAGCATTGGTTTAAAAAACAAATAGAAAAATAAATAGAAATGAAAGATCCTATTTCAAACCAAAGAAAAACCTCAAATAAAGCATATAAAGGGATTCAACTTAAAGTAAGAACATAAGAAATCAAAATAACATTACCAATGAACTCCATTGCAAATTCAATTTTCTCCAATGATGATTGAAATGTGGATGCTCTTGTGCATAAAAGGTACCTATTTTGATAGCACATAGTTAGTAAAAAGGAATTGATGGAATGATGCTTCAATTTATATATTTTTGGGAGAGGCAATGGATAGTGGAGATGTGATGGAAAAATCAACATTTGAAGATGAATGAGAGGACTTCCCTAAGATTGAAGGAGAATGGAGGCTTGTGATGGAGTGTTTTGGAATGTAAAGGGCTAGGATGCACTTACCAAAATAGTAAGTTGTTGCAACCATAAGGAATGTAAGAAACAAGTGAATTTTAAATCCCCTTTGTTCTTGGAATTTGATGGAGAGATATAGCCATAATTAAATAATAATGACTCATTATTTTAGCCATTTAAGGTAGAAAATAGGTGTAATTGAATAATAAAATTATGTAATTATGTGAGATGGAAAAGGGACTAATTAATTAATAATAATATTTAATTAAGTAGGGTATATTGGGTGAATGGGATTTAACTATATGATCCAATTATTTAGTCAATTAGGATAAGGGAGTGTTAGGGAAATAGTAGGTTTCTACAATAGGTATGCAATTTATGTTACATTATATTCACAAGCTAACCTTGGATCTCAAGGTTTGGTTGAAAACTTGGTCTAAAAACTTATGCTATCCTAAGCCTTATGCTTTTGGTTGGATCAAGGAAGTTAATTTATTTGTAAGTGGGAAATGTAGATCAAAGTTTGCTATTAGCCCCACGTTTGTTGATAAAGTGGTTGTAGGAATGTTGTGTCATTAGATGTGTGTGGTGTGTTTTGAAGTCCCTACATGCATGACATGGAAATTGTTTACAACCTAAGGGAAAATAAGTATTGCTTGATTAGAGATAGATGAAGCTCCATATTGTTTGCTTACAAGGGAAAGGGGTAACCCAAGGTCTCGATTCATCATGTGGGGATGATGTTGAGTAGAAGCATCATGATCTTTCTCTTTGGGGTGGAAAGAAAGAACATTGATAAAGTTCCTTCAAATTCATTCTCTTTGACATGAACAAATCTTTAAGATAATTGAAGGCAAAAAAAATCTAGTTATTGGTTGGAATAGTGCAAGGTGCAACATGAAATGACAATGATGGCATCCACTTAGGAGTATCCCTTTTAATCTAAGTCTTCATAAACTTTGAAGAGCATAAGCTATCATATTTGGGAGGTATGATCTATAGATAGGTCAATTAGATTTCGTGGGAACAAGGTGTAACCCGAAAAAACACGTTTGATCATAGGAAGAAGAGATTTCAAGATAGAATCAACTACTTGAATGTTGGAGAATGTTCAAGATAGTATGTGATAATGTGGCATATCAATGCAAGCTTCAACTAATAATAAATTTGAGAAAAAAACTATGTTTTTGTCTTCTATGCAAAAGTATCAATTTTAGATGGTAGTAATTTCTTAACCATCAAGATAGTTTTGAACAAAAAGATTAGCAATTTTGTATAGACCTCCTAACACCGACATGAAGTTAATGAATGGTAGGTTGCCTCCAAAAAAAGCAATATAACGGTCGGCAGTCATTAAAGTGGGTGGCACTAAACTACAAAACCGAGATGCTTTTCTAATTAAAAAAAAATCACAACGGCCGTCTTTTACTGCACAAAAAAAGTATGACGTAATATTAATTCATGGAAGCTTCTGATATTTAACTAGAGCTAAAGCAATCTTTGATTGTATAAATTTTTATTATTATTTTATATTGTCAACATCAATTTAGTCCACCGCCTAGAGAGGTTGGGACACCTTATCTTGGAGGGCTTTTCTATAAAGACAAAACACCAAGGAATCTATGATTTATTTTAGACCACAAACTAAAGTAAAAAAACACACAATGTTCCATTCAATGCTCTTAACTTTGATTCAACAAAGCTGGAAAAAGCTTACAATGATGATAAACAATGCTAAGATCAAAGTGAGAGCCAATAAAAAATTTAAGTGTGAAATTATAAAGAGAACAATAGTTCAAAGTAGAACTATTCTTGATAACTTGAGTGGAATTTTTTCCCACCTAGCTTGAAGACTATTTTGGTTATATTGATTTATAAATTTATTTGAAATACTTTCCTAAGTATATTTTTCAAATTGCATTAATTATTAAGATAAAGAAGAGTACAAATAAATTGTGAAGATTGTCAAACTAGTTTTTAAATTATATTTATGTATGATTAGTTTGAAAGTTTTTATAATTTATTTTCTTGGAGTTCAGCATTCGTATAGTAGATTTCTAATAGTGTTTTTAGAATTATATAAAAAAAATATATATTTAGGTGTGCATTTTTTTTAAGTATTGAAAATCTATCTCTACATAGGATAAAATTGTGTCATTACGATATAATTTTGTCAATTAGATCAAATCACGAGTGGAGTCTTATCCTAGACTCTTGAACTCTAGGTCTCACTTGTCACAAGTTTTTAATAAGTTATCTAGTTTCTATCACTTTTTCGTAGTGTCATAACAATCAAAATCCACTTCCCATGATTTCAAGGTCGACTATAATCCCTCTCTCAACTTTATTTTAGTAAAAAAAAATTATTTATCTTAACTAATCCATTTTGATTATTTCATTCTCAACTCCGTATTCAACTAAGGTTTGAATTGTATTATTTATCTACTTAGATATGAGTGTAGGGTGTGTTTTATTCCCTATACAAAAATGTTCAAAATATGCATTTTCACAATTTTTAATTAGCACACCATTATAATAAGGAAACTAAAATATTACAATTCAAAAGTAGATTAGATGTGAAATGAAGCTTATAGCCATAGATTTCATTTTAAAGAACATGTGATGAGCTCTTGTAATGATTTAAAAGTGTCTAAAGATGACCCATGTATTCTATCAACATGTCAAAAATAAGTTATAAGATCATTACTTAAATAGACTTTCAACAACCATCACAAAGAATATTCTACCCATATCTCCATCATTGTGAACATGGATGTCTTTGACATTTTATATCCAAAAGCATGTCCTAATCATCAAGTTCAATCTAGTGAAATTTGCTTGGTTGAGCACCTAATCCCCTATCATCTTAAGTAATAACACTCTCTTTTTACATCTCTATCTTTGATTCCATTTAATCTCATACTATATGTTAGCCAATATTTTCGTATATAGTGATTGGTATGATATGTTTTCACCACTCTCCTCTATATAAAAACATATTTCAAGTTAGCTATCGATTTCTAGAGATTGGTTAAGTCACCAATCACCCCTCTACATAAAAACATCATATTTAAAGTCAACTATCACTTTCTAGAGATTGGTTAAGTCACAAATCACCCCTCTACATAAAAATTTCATCTTTAAAGCCAGCCATCACTTTCAAGAGGTTGGTTTACTTACTAGTCACCTATTTTTTTTTCCATTATTAAAATCAAGCTAAACTCCCCTTAAAATTAGGACTTATTAATAAGGATGTCAAGATATTTTTTATTTATTTATTGTTGTGTATAGTTGGTGTAGTGACGGAAAAAGTATCCCTTTTCCTCACTTAATTTGGGAATAATTGACAAAATGAGCTAAGTGATGCCTTAATTTGGTGTTGTAATATGTTTTACATATTCACATTAAGTTTTGGGCCCTTTTCATTAAAATTTGGCTTATTTATGCCTTAATTGGTCCTATTTTGCATCCACAAGCCTAATTAAATGCATTATTCCAAGGATAATCCTTAAATTCAACAAATGACAAATCATAATTTAATTTTTGAGGTTGTGTTCCAGATCTAGTGATATAGGACTCATACGCCACCTTGGGCGTATGAGTTCCACCTAGGTCTTGGGATTTGATTTCAAATTTCACATTAAACAAGACACTTTTTAGAGTTTGTGTCCCGAGTTTAAGACACTAGGACTCATATGCCCAAAGTGGTGTATGGGTTTCTCTTTAACCAGCACCTATTTTGAATTCAATTCTTGGTGGGATTTTATTCTCCTAGATCTGATGTCGGTTTGTAGTGTTGTAATTTTGGGAAATTTGGCATAAACAAGTATAAATACAAGGTTATTTCACATAATTTCTTCTAGCAACTTTTATGAGCAAGTATCCTAGTGTTGAAGTAACAATTAGCACAGTCTCTAGAGTGCGAGTTGGTACGAAAAGCTATGCACATTGCATAATGAGTACTCTTCAAATTAGGAGGGGAAGCTCCCTCTTTATGCTGATTTGCTTGAAAAAGTAAAGTAATCTAACTTCTATCTTTATGTCTCAGCTGGAAGAGGCACAAGGTTAAGAAACCAAGAACATCACAACTAAGGATTTTCTGGTTTCGCAGATCACTAACTACAACTAAACTAAAAGATTTAATCTATCTAATCTCCTTAACAAAATAGAGCATGAGGAAAAAGGAGCAGGAATGTCTTTACGATAAACTCCACAACAAGATTTCCAAGGAGGAGGGACTGTATCTAAGGCGTAGGCTGAAATAAAGTCTATTATGCACAACACTTAAAACGATAATTATTCTTCCCAAATTTCTAAGGAGGAGAAACCCATATCTGAGGTGTAGATTGAAAGAACAACTATTAAACATAACATAAGATAGCCAACTAGGACAAGAAATTGCATTGGTGAGATGCATACACTAAACGATCAAACTAGCCACTCTATTTAACTAAGATGAACAAATACCATAAGAATAACATTCAGGCAAGGTGGTACAACCATTTATTATTACAGTAAAAGCTCGTGAACAAATACAAAACAACAATATTATAGGAAAGGTGGTGCAACATATATTACTATCACGTGCAAAAGTTAATTACAAATGAGCAAAGAGCTCTTATTTATAGACATCAAAGGTGTAGGGAACCCTAAAATCATCTTGAGTCAACTATAGTCTTGTGAGCATGCAAGATCTTATCGCTAAACCCTAAATAAAGGAAACTATACAGTCAACTAGAAAACTACCATCAGTTAACCGAAACAAGACTAATCTAAATGGACATGTGCAAGCATGCACATCCTTATTGAAATGAAAAATAAGTGAAAACTCCAACTGTACATTGATGATTCCAAGACAGACATAGCATGAAAGGAGGAACAACAAGTTAACTCAGAAAGAAGCATCCAGTTAACCGTTGTGTCTGATGTCTATCCTGAAAAGGTGGGATGTCCTTGATCTCGAGTTCACTGGTCGTGATCTCAAGCAAGTAATCCCTCCACGAGGTTATTGACTGCATCACCATCTAGAGCACTAATAATCTGTCGTAGCACACTGTGTCTTCGCAGCATCTCCTCACCGCCTATGATCTGGCTCTAAAGTTCTCCTCTACTCTTAACTACCTCATAAAATAACAATGACATGACTGTAAGTTGATCTAACTAATAGCCAATGAAATCTCCACTAAAAATACCATGGATGAGCACCTGCAACTTTGACTGGACATCAGTAAGCTCGACGTACTCACCACCCTCACATTGATACTAGCAAGGAACTCGGGACACGAAAGTTCTTAGGTACCGAAGTGCCCTAATCAAGTGTTCTCTACTCTCAACCAACTCTGAAGCCACTGTATCTTGTATTTTTTCCTTGAAGATCACTTATGTCCTCCAAGTAAAAATAACTTCTTTATCTTCTTCGTCGATGACTAAGTGATATGCCATCCCCAAATGAGAGATCATGATTTCATCTCTAGGTCTGTCAATCGCCAAGTCTCACTACTCATCACGAATGCGTAGACGGAGTTCGTGGGCATTGTACCTCAGTTGATATAATTCTACAAGTACAAAGTGACCCCTTGTGAAGAACTCTTCCTCCCAATCTACCATGTGTTTTCCATATACAACCAGTTGATTAAGCTAATTCTGCTCTATTGGTGGCTCTAGCATTTATGGGAGTGAAGCGGTGACATTTTCCATTCTATGCACAAGGTTAGAGATATACTAACGAAGCTACTAGATTTCAGCCTTGAGGGGTGCCTTGTCTTCTCCATCTTTTCTCACCCTATCCTTTATGCTATCTGTTGCAACCAGAAGGAAATCAACCTCTGTTTGGCTTGTGCTCTACCAAGGTTGACCTTTATCACATCAAAGTCTTCAACTTCTATTTCTTTCTAGCTCTTACCCTTTAGAGGTGCAGGGGTCTCTATTATGATCTCTTTGTCAGCATTCCTCTCTACATGAACCTGCTTCTTAATTCTTTTATCTGGTGCATCTTGATAGACATGATCAAAATTTGAGTGATCAAGCATGTAAGATGGTTGCCTCCTCTTCCTACCTAGTTGATTCTAAGGCTAAGACAAGTCTCGACTAATCTCACCAGAAGGGTCGGTGCTAGTCATAGGAAGTTCTAATGATTGTGAATGTGTAGAGGTATCAATACACAGTGGCGAGTCTAGGTCTAAATCAATGTGAACTGGGACTGGAGACTATTTTGGTGTAGGTGATGGCATGGGAGGCTGAACCTCTGGCTCTGGTATGCTACGGGTTGTATTTGCGGCTGGTTCCACATGTGTTTCTATAACAAGTGCCTTCCTTTTTGAATTGTTAGGTGCTTTGTTCTTTTTAGGAGGATCAATTTCCTTTTCTTTTGTTTTGGTTTTGACGAGGATAGCAGTGAAACATCCACCGGTGGAAGCTCTATACTTGGCATGACTACCCTCCTTGTCTTCTTGCTATCCAAGTAGAGTGTGTTGTTCCAAATGACTCTACTTGATCTCTCTTTCACAGATAAGTATTCCTTGGAAAACCAATCAACAGCTGGAAGTGGCTGCATATCAACCTATTATCTAAATAATTGAGGAAGTACATCACCATCATCATCTGACAAACCTGCCACATCCTCTGACATGAAGATAGAAATATGTCAGAGGGTGAACCTATGGTAACTACGTCGGCACACCTCGAAATCATCCTCGCAATTAACCCAATAATCCTCCATCGTAGGCTTGTGGTAAGGGTGACCACAAAGGCATGCTGAGTAACAACCCCAAGGGTCATATGTGTGTGAATCAACAAGGAACTTGAGATTAAATTTCTCTAACTCTTAACCTGTAGCCTTAGCATCAACTATTGTCCTGCACTAGTAGATTTCCATTTGAAATGAAAAGTTGGCAACTGGTTTACGCTTGTGAGGCAAACGTAAATGAGCATCATACAATTGCCTCAGAAACTCCATGAAAACTATCCTATCTGAAGGATAGCGAGGTAGCATAGTTGGATTTCCCATATATCCATAAATTTGGATGTAGGTGTATGTAGGGAACTGAATGAACCAATCCGCCCATTCTACCATTGCTACTCTGGAAAACGTTGCGATATGAACATGCAATTCCTAGTCTAGGTTCCTCACTATGTACATCAAGAATGCCTCTTGCACATGCTTGAAATGTCACTCAGATTTTGTGAACTCAAGCTGGTCATAGTATTGATAAACCTTTTGTACACTGAGAATCCCTACTATGTTCAATCCTCTAAACTAGCCTGGTAGGCAATCAAGTATACAAGATACAGACACATATAAAATTGGTGGGCAACTAGGAAACTGGTAATCTGCTTGTGGAGAATGTCATTGATCAAAGAGGCCCAGTCATAATGCTCTTTCCTGGAAATTATTTGAGCAATGATGTAGTACATCTAGGACTGAAATTTATAAGCATCTGCATGATTGGGAACACGATTGAGAAGAGTGATCAAAATCGCGTACTCATCTTTGTATTTTTCGCGAACCACATTGTGTGGCAATTTAGATTTCTTTTGTTTCAACCACCTTTTTTCCATTTTCCTTTGACACACATCCTTATCAGCATTGAATGCTCTCTCAAATTGAGCCATGGTAATGACCAAAATATTCAGATGTTGGGGAATACCAAAACACCTTTCAATGTCCCGAGGCTTGAGACTACAAATCACCCGTCCATCTACTGACTGAATTTCTCGAGTAGTAGAATTGTAATGCTTGGCATAAGACATCACGAATTCTATGCAATAAACTAAAATAGGGAGTGAAGCTGCCTCTAGCAACCCAGATTCTTGGATGTTTTCAAGTATTGCATTATTTATCTTAATAAGATCCAAGATAGCCTCTGGAAGCACTTTATGCAAATCCATGTCAACTGTTCTGATGAAGTCATGAGGCAAGACTGACTTAGTCTTGAATTCAATCTATGTATACTGTATTTTGAAAAACTCACTTGTTATCTATAAGCTCAACTATATTCTGACAAATTTCTCTAGAAAGCTAAAATGTCACCTGATGAGGCTAAAAATAGCCTGTCGAAGGGCAATTTTTGCCAAAAAAATTTTGAGACGTGGGTTTTCTACAAAAAATGATACTAAGACAACCCACAACATCAAAATTGTGAAAAAGTAGCGTTTAGCTTGACATATAAAAGCTTTTCCAAAAAAAATATTGAGGGCAGCAGGGGCTGCGGGGGGTAATTCTTTCGAGAAAATTTGAAATATGGGTTTTGTCCAGAAGATGATTCTAAGACAACCCACAACGTCAGATTTGAAAAATATTGACTTTTACTCTACCATGCAAAGGAATTTCAGTTGAGAAAAGCAAAGCTTTGAGAATTGGAGCTCTAGAGAAAATTTTCCTTAAAAATTCTAACACATGGGTTTTGTAGAGGAAGTTATGCACAACCAACCTAGATGATCAATTTTGTCAAAAGTCGTCGAATGTTGGACATGCAAAGAAAACCTAAGACTAGAATAGAAGAATTTAAGACAAAAGATAGAAGTTTTTATGTTCTGCTTCTACAAAAATTGCCATGCTTGTTTGAAGTCTGTTGATTAATCTAGACTTGTACCTGAAAGGAAATCTAAAAAACAAAATCTGAAGTGCCTTTGAATGTTGATTGTTGAAGAAAGTTGCTTGCTCAATGAAGAAAATTCACTTGCTCTCCAATCTGCTGTGAGAGAAAAAGGACACCATCTTGAAATAAATAAAGAAATTTGTGGTTTAATGACGCAAACTACAAGAATAAACCCTGATTTCAAAAGAAATCATCTGATTGGACCCCACTTTGTTTAACAGAAACTAACTCAGAGTCCTGAAATATTTAAAATATTAAAATATTTAGTTTCCCTCCTCATGCGAATTTGCAAATTAATATAAAAAAGGCGTCAATTTTAAAATATTCAAAAAAATCGCCCCATTAAATTTGGCAGGCACAAATTGAAAATTTAATATTATTTTTCTAAGTTAACTAAAATATCTCCAACTAGAACTAAGCTGACACATCCACTGCGAAGCCAAAACTATTGAGATGAAATGTCTGCTGGGAAATGCAATTGTTAATAACCATGTTTGATGCCTCAAAATAAAAGTCGTCTTTTATTAAATTCATATACAAGTCTCCAGACTTAGCCATTTCTCTGTTTTTCCATCTCGCGCTTAAAACTATCGTTGTCGATGAATGATGACCCTCGTTGATTGGATGTTGAATCCATGCATAGCTAGAAGAATTCTACAAATGACTGTATGTAAGGCATATGAAAGTTGAGTTAAGAGCCTCAAAAACAAGGGCACCCTTGGCCTGCAGAGGCACAATTACCATTTTGAGAATGATTTTGAAAATTGCAACTTCCACGCAAATGCTCTACTTTGACCCTTGACATCGAGAGCTGGATTGCTCTAATGCATGCACTGTTGATCCCATCGCGAAGATAGAAGAACTTGGAAGAGATGTTCCTGGAGGTGACAAAGCGAGAAAACTACTTCTAAGACCTCTAGGAGAAGGGTGCCTTTTTCAAGGGAGTATGTAATTTCCATAGCCATTTTTCTGCTTGTTTTCATTCTTCAGTAATTTCCATTGATCCTTCACTCATGTGCATTTCACAAACCTTGAGGGTTGATCATTGGATTCACTGAATAGCTAGAAGGATTCCCCACATGTCTTGTGAAGTCGACGACTACTAAAAACCCCATCTAGCTGGCCAAAAGGCTAGGTGCCCCTGGCCTATAGACGTACAGTTTGATAATTCTACTTTTATCTTCCCTCTATTTTATGTGCTCACTACAACCACTGCCATGATCACTCAGCACATCTGACGATCTCGTGAATGGGTGCAATGAGGAGCTAAGCTAAATCAGAAGATATTCCTCGTAAATGGAATCTACAAATTCAATCATCTTAGGGGTCTAATTCAAGGGCGGCCCAAAGCTATAGGGGCGCATAAACTACAAATTTGACTGCCTCTGTGATGTGTAAACTCTTTGTACCTTCTTCCTCTACCTTCGATTGTTGAAGTTCTGCAACTCAAATGAACTTACTTGATAGCTTGTCAGAAAGTTGACTAAATTCCGAAGAGAATGAATGTATTTGCAACAAAAAGCAACTAAATCTAAGCCTCAAAATTGAAGGGTGCCTCTAAGCTACAAGGGCACAAATTTGCTTTGTGTTTGATATTTCCTCCATTGCATGCTCTACAAACACTGTGTCGGTTGCTGATTGGCCACGTAGAAGCATTACTGCTACTGACACATGTATGTGACTATATTTCAGCATTTTCACATGTACGGACACTATAAAGTTGATTTGCACATTGACTGTGCAAGTGTCTCCCACGTTACAAAGTGAAATGTTTTCCAGACTTAGAATATTTTTTCCAATTTTTGTCATATGAAAATCCCCTCCTCCATGAAGCATCTTTTTTAACATCTTTCATCATAAAATGTTGTGCTTTGAGTTTTAGGCTTAGATTTTGGCAACTGGTACTAGCCAACTACCATTGACGACCTTAGAGGTCCTAACTTTTTTCCTAGAAAAGTGAAAACTACCCACCAGGCTTAAACTAACTTTTAATTGAAACTGTCTTCACCACTGTGATCATGATGAGAAATAAGCCAATCAAAATTAATTTCAGCCAATTTTGAGAGGTTTCAATTTTTAGGGTTTCGCGACATGAAGCAGGGGTGCATAAACCCTAATTTTTAGTTTTTTCCAAATTTCACTAGTATCTTCCCAACACCAAGCTGACTCAAAATCCATACTTGATTTTCCCAAAAACTATGTTTTGACATCATTTTAACAAGGTTTAGACTCGTTTAAGAAAAATGCCTTAATGAAGAAAGAATTTGGTTTGGGTACAACATTAGGCTCCGTCTTGTGACCATGTCGGATACTTATGGCATAGGAGAACCGAGATACTTTGTGTTTTTGTAGACCAGTGACTTACCAATTGGGCATTGGAGTTAGGACTCTTTCCTAATCACCTAATATACTTGGAGTTTTCCTAATCACCTATTAAAACAATCCTAATAATCACCTAAAACAAGACTACCTAAATCACCTAAAACACAACGTAACATCACAGAACAAGGAAAAACATTATGCCATAACGATAAAGGATAAATAAATTATTTACAAAAAGTCACTCCTCCCCCATAGGGTTGAAGTCTTTGAGATATTGCCCATTATAAGGAAGCGGGAGAAGCCTTCCATCTCAATACGAGAGAATGTATGTGTTCTCTCCTCTTGACTCATGCATCTGAAAATTCCCCAATTACCATAAGGAATCAAACTTTCCATGCATTCCTTTAGGTTTGTGCCTTTTGTCCCATAAAAGGACTTGATCTCCGATTTTGAAGTCTCTTTGACGAGCCTTCTTATCAAAAATATTCTTCACTCGCTCTTGATGTTGAGTGATTCTATCAACAACCTCCACCCTTTCTTCTTCAAGTTTCATCAGGTACAACATCTGCTTCTAAACAGGATCTTTGAACTCTTCATCCTCCAATGTAGATGCCAGTTGTAAGACAGACAACTCCAATGTGATGGGCAGAACTGCCTCTGTACCTATCCATCTCAATATTGATTTGTAAATTTATTTGAAATACTTTCCAAAGTATACTTTTTCAAATTGCATTAATTATTAAGATAAAGAAGAGTCCAAATAAATTGTGAAGATTGTCAAACAAGTTTTTAAATTATATTTATGTATGATTAGTTTGACAATTTTTATAATCTATTTTCTTGGATATTAACATTCGTATAGTAGGTTTCTAATAGTGTTTTTAGAATTATATAAAAAAAAATCAAATTTAGGTGTGCATTTTTTTTAAGTATTGAAAATCTATCTCTACGTAGGATAAAATTGTGTCATTAAGATATAATTTTGTCAATTAGATCAAATCACGAGTGGAGTCTTATCCTAGACTCTTGAACTCCAAGTCTCACTTGTCACAAGTTTTTAATAAGTTTTCTAGTTTCTATCACTTTTTCGTAGTGTCAAAACAATCAAAATCCACTTCCCATGATTTCAAGGTCGACTATAATCCCTCTCTCAACTTTATTTTAGTAAAAAAAAATTATTTATCTTAACTAATCCATTTTGATTATTTCATTCTCAACTCCGTATTCAACTAAGGTTTGAATTGTATTATTTATCTACTTAGATATGAGTGTAGGGTGTGTTTTATTCCCTATACAAAAATGTTCAAAATATGCATTTTCACAATTTTTAATTAGCACACCCTTATAATAAGGAAACTAAAATATTACAATTCAAAAGTAGATTAGATGTGAAATGAAGCTTATAGCCATAGATTTCATTTTAAAGAACATGTGATGAGCTCTTGTAATGATTTAAAAGTGTCTAAAGATGACCCATGTATTCTATCAACATGTCAAAAATAAATTATAAGATCATTACTTAAATAGACTTTCAACAACCATCACAAAGAATATTCTACCCATATCTCCATCATTGTGAACATGGATGTATTTGACATTTTATATCCAAAAGCATGTGCTAATCATCAAGTTCAATCTAGTGAAATTTTCTTTGTTGAGCACCTAATCCCCTATTATCTTAAGTAATAGCACTCTCTTTTAACATCTCTATCTTTGATTCCATTTAATCTCATACTATATGTTAGCCAATATTTTCGTATATAGTGATTGGTATGATATGTTTTCACCACTCTCCTCTATATAAAAACATATTTCAAGTTAGCTATCGATTTCTAGAGATTGGTTAAGTCACCAATCATCCCTCTACATAAAAAGATCATCTTTAAAATCAACTATCACTTTCTAGAGATTGGTTAAGTCACAAATCACGCCTCTACATAAAAATTTCATCTTTAAATACAGCCATCACTTTCAAGAGGTTGGTTTACTTACTAGTCACCTATTTTTTTTTCCATTATTAAAATCAAGCTAAACTCCCCTTAAAATTAGGACTTATTAATAAGGATGTCAAGATATTTTTTATTTATTTATTGTTGTGTATAGTTGGTGTAGTGACGGAAAAAGTATCCCTTTTCCTCACTTAATTTGGGAATAATTGACAAAATGAGCTAAGTGATGCCTTAATTTGGTGTTGTAATATGTTTTACATATTCACATTAAGTTTTGGGCCCTTTTCATTAAAATTTGGATTATTTATACCTTAATTTGTCCTATTTTGCATCGACAAGCCTAATTAAATGCATTATTCTAAGGATAATCCTAAAATTCAACACATGACAAATCATAATTTAATGTTTGAGGTTATGTGTTCCAGATCTAGTGATCTAGGACTCATACGCCACCTTGGGCGTATGAGTTCCACCTAGGTCTTGGGATTTGATTTCAAATTTCACATTAAACAAGACACTTTTTAGAGTTTTTGTCCCGAGTTTAAGACACTAGGACTCATATGCCCAAAGTGGCGTATGGGTCTCTCTTTAACCAGGACCTATTTTGAATTCAATTCTTGGTGGGATTTTATTTTCCTAGATCTGATGTCAGTTTGTAGTGTTGTAATTTTGGGAAATTTGGCATAAACAAGTATAAATACAAGGTTATTTTACATAATTTCTTTTAGCAACTTTTATGAGCAAGTATCCTAGTGTTGACATAACAATTAGCACCTCTGGAGTGTGAGTTGGTACGAAAAGATATGCACATTGTGTAATGAATTCTCTTCAAATTAGGAGGGGAAGCTCCCTCTTTATGTTGATTTTCTTGAAAAAGTAAAGTAATCTAACTTCTATCTTTTTGTCTTAGCTAGAAGAGGCACAAGGTTAAGAAACCAAGAACATCACAGCTAAGGATTATCTGGTTTCATAGATCACTAACTACAACTAAACTAAAAGCTTTAATCTATCCAATCTCCTTAAGAAAATAGAGCATGAGGAAAAAGGAGCAGGAATGTCTTTACAATAAACTCCACAATAGGATTTCCAAGGAGGAGGGACCTCTATCTAAGGCATAGGCTCAAATAAAGTCTATTAGGCACAACACTTAAAACGATAATTCTTCTTCCCAAATCTCTCAAGAGGATGAACCCCTATCTAAGGCATAGATTGAATGAACAACTATTAAACATAACATAAGATAGCCAACTAGGACAACAAATTGCATTGGTGAGACAGGCATACACTAAATTATCAAACTAGCCACTCCATTTAACTAAGATGAACAAATACCATAAGAATAACATTTAGGAAAGGTGGTGCAAACATTTATTATTATAGTAAAAGCTCGTAAACAAATACAAAACAACAATATTACAGGAAAGGTGGTGCAGCATATATTACTACCATGTGCAAAAGTTAATTACAAATGAGAAAAGAGCTCTTATTTATAGACATCAAATATGTAGGGAACCCTAAAATAATCTTGAGTCAACTACAATCTTGCAAGCATGCAAGATCTTATTGCTAAACCCTAAATAAAGGAAACTATACAGTCAACTGGAAAACTACCATCAATTAACCGAAACAAGACTAATATAAATGGACATGTGCAAGCATGCACATCCTTATTGAAATGAAAACTAAGTGAAAACTCCAACTATACATTGATGATTCCAAGACAGACATAACATGAAAGGAGGAACAACAAGTTAACTCAGAAAGAAGCATCGAGTTAACCGTTGTGTCTGATGTCTATCCTGAAAAGGTGGGACATCCCTGATGTAGAGTTCACTGGTCATGATCTCGAGCAAGTAATCCCTCCACGAGGTTATTGACTGCATCACCATCTAGAGTACTAATACTCTATTGTAGCACACTTTGTCTAAGCAAAATTTCCTCAGCGCCTATGATCTGGCTCTGAAGTTCTCCTCTACTCTTAACTACCTCATCAAATAATGCTGACATGACTGTAAGTTGATCTAACTTATAGCTAATGAAATCTCCATTGAAAATACCATGGATGAGCACCTACAACTTTGATTGAACATTAGTAAGCTTGACGTACTCACCACCCTCACATTGATACTGGCAAGGAACTCAGGACACAAAATTTCTCACATACCGAAGTGCACTAATCAAGTGTTCTCTACTCTAGGCCAACTCTGAAGCCATTGTATCCTATATTTTTTCCTTGAAGATCAACTATGTCCTCCAAGTAAAACTAACTTCTTTATCTTCTTCATCGATGACTAAGTCATATGCCATCCTCAAATGAGAGATCATGATTTCATCTCTAGGTTTGTCAATTGCCAAGTCTCACTCATCCTGGATGCGTAGACGAAGTTTGTGGGCATTGTACCTCAGCTGATATAACTCTACAAGTACAAAGTGACCCCTTGTGACGAAATATTCCTCCCAATCTACCAAGTGTTTTCCATAGACAACCAGCTAATTAACCTAATTTTGCTCTATTGGTGTTCTAGCATCTATGGGAGTGAAGCGGTGACATTTTCTGTTCTATGCACGAGGTTAGAGATATACTAACGAAGCTACTAGATTTCAGCCTTGAAGGGTGCCTTGTCTTCTCCATCTTTTCTCACCCTATCCTTTATGCTATCAGTTACAACCTGAAGGAAATCAACCTCTGTTTGGCATGTGCTCTACCAAGGTTGACCTTTATCACATCATAGTCTTCAACTTCTATTTCGTTCAAGCTCTTACCCTTTGGAGGTGCAGGGTTCTCTATTATGATCTCTTTGTCAACATTCCTCTCTACATGAACCTGCTTCTTAATTCTTTTAGCTGGCGCATCATGATAGACATGATCAAAATTTGAGTAATCAAGTATGTAAGATGGTTGCCTCCTCTACTTACCTAGTTGATTCTCAAGCTAAGATGAGTCTTGACTAATCTCACTAGAAGGGTCGGTGCTAGTCATAGGAAGTTCTGATGAGTGTGAATGTGTAGAGGTATCAATACACAGTGGCAAGTCTAGGTCTAAATCAATGTGAATTGGAACTGGAGACTTTTTTGGTGTAGGTGATGGCATGGGAGGTTGATCCTTTGGCTCTGGTATGCTACAGGTTGTATTCATGGTTGGCTCCAAATGTATTTATGTAACAAGTGCCTTCCTTTTTGAATTGTCAGGCACTTTTTTCTTTTTAGGAGGATTACTCCTTTTCTTTTGTTTTGGTTTTGACTAGGATAGCAGTGAAACATCCACCAGTGGCAGCTATATACTTGGCATGACTATCCTCCTTGTCTTCTTGCTATCCAAGTAGAGTGTTTTGTTCTGAATGACTCTACTTGATCTCTCTTTCATAGATGAGTATTCCTTGGAAAACCAATCAACAGCTAGAAGTGGTTGCATATCAACCTATTCTCTAAAGAATTGAGGAAGTACATCACCATCATCATCTGACAAACCTGCCACATCCTCTGACATGAAGATAGAAATATGTCAGAGGGTGAACCTATGGTAACTACGTCAGCACACCTCAAAATCATCCTCGCAATTAACCCAATAATCCTCCATTGTAGGCTTGTGGTAAGGGTGACCACCAAGGCGCACTGAGTAACAACCCCAAGGGTCATATGTGTGTGAATCGACAAAGGTACTTGAGATTAAATTTCTCTAACTCTTGACCTGCAGCCTTAGCGTCAATTTTTTTCATGCACCAGTAGATTCCCATTTGAAATGAAAAGTTGGCAATTGGTTTACGCTTGTGATGTAAACGTAAATGAACATCATACAATTTCCTCAGAAACTCCATAAAAATTGTCCTATCTGAAGGATAGCAAGGTAGCATAGTTGGATTTCCCATATATCTGTAAATGCGGATGTAGGTGTATGTAGGGAACTAAATGACTAGTCTACCCATTCTACCATTGCTTCTCTGGCAACCATTGAGATACAAACATGCAATTCCTAGTTTGGGTTCCTCACTGTGTACATCAAGAATGCCTCTTGCACACGCTTGAAAAGTCACTCAGATTTTGTGAACTCAAGTTGGCCATAGTATTGATAAATCTTCTGTACACTGAGAATCCCCACTATGTTCAATCCTCTAAACTGGCCCTGGTAGGCAATCAAGTATACAAGATACGAACACATATAAAATTTGTGGGCAACTAGGAAACTGGTAGCTACTTGTGGAGAATGTCATTGATTAGAGAGGCCCAGTCATAATGATCTTGCCTGAAAATGATTTGAGCAATGATGTAGTACATCTAGGACTAAAATTTATTAGCATCTGCATGATCGGTAACACGATTGAGAAGAGTGATCAAAATTGTGTACTCATCCTTGTATTCTCTATGACCCACATTGTGTGGCAATTTAGATTTCTTTTGTTTCAACCACCTTTCTGCCATTTTTCTTTGACAAATGTCCTAATCAGCATTGAATTCTCTCTCACATTGATCCATGGTAATGACCAAACTATTCAGATGTTGAGGAATACCAAAACACCTTTCAACGTTCTGGGGCTTGAGACTGCAAATCACCCATCCATCTACTGACTGAATTTCTCGAGTAGTAGAATTGTAATGCTTGAAACAAGACATCATGAATTCTATGCAATAAATTGAAATAGGGAGTGAAGCCACCTCTAGCAACCCGAATTCTTGGATGTTTTGAAGTATTGCATTATTTATCTTAATCAGATCCAAGATAGCCTCTAGAAGCACTTTATGCAAGTCCATGTCAATTGTTCCGATGAAGTCATGAGTCAAGAATAACTTAGTCTTGAATTCAATATGTGTATACTGCATTTTGAAAAACTCGCCTGTTAACTATAAGCTCAACTATATTTTGACAACTTTCTCTGGAAAGCTAAAATGTCACCTGATGAGGCTAAAAATAGCCTGTCAAAGCACAATTTTTGCCAAAAACTTTCTGAGACGTGGGTTTTCTGCATAAAATAATTCTAAGACAACCGACAACATCAGAATTGTGAAAAGCAGCGTTTAGCTTGACATATAAAAGCTTTTCCGAAAAAACAATTTAGGGCAGTAGGGGCTGCGGGGGGTAATTTTTTTGAGAAAATAGGAAATATGGGTTTTGTCCAGAAAATGTTTCTAAGACAACCCACAACCTCAGATTTGAAAAATATTCACTTTTACTCTACCATGCAAAGGAATTTCAGTTGAGAAAATCAAAGCTTCGAGAATTGGAGCTCTAGAGTAAATTTTCCTAAAAAATTCTAACACATTGGTTTTGTAGAGGAAGTTGTGCACAACCAACCGAGATGATCAATTTTGTCAAAAGTCGTCGAATCTTGGACATGCAAAGAAAACCTAAGACCAGAATAGAAGAATTTAAGACAAAAGATAGAAGTTTTTATCTTCTGCTTCTGCAAAAATCGCCATGCTTGTTTGAAGTCTGCTGATTAATTTGGACTTGTACCTAAAAGGAAATCTGAAAAACAATATCTAAAGTGCCTTTGAATGTTGATTGTTGAAGAAAGTTGCTTGCTCAATGAAGAAAATCTGCTTGCTCTCCAATCTACTATGAGCGAAAAAGGACACCATCTTGAAATAAATAAATAAATTTGTGGTTTAATGATGCCAACTACAAGAATTAACCCTAATTTCAAAAGAAATCATCTAATTGGACCCCACTTTGTTTAACAGAAACTGACTCAAAGTCCTAAAATATTTAAAATATTAAAATATTCAGTTTCCCTCCTCATGCGAATTTGCAAATTAATATAAAAAAGGTGTCAATATTAAAATATTGAGAAAAATCGCCCCATTAAAGTTGACAGCAGAAACTGAAAATTTAATATTATTTGTTTGAGTTAACTGAAATCTCTCCAACTGGGACTGAGCTTACACATCCACTGCGAAGCCAAAACTATTGAGATGAAATGTCTGCTAGGAAATGCAATCGTTAATAACCATGTTTGATGCCTCAAAATAAAAGTCATCTCTTATTAAATTCATATACAAGTCTTTGGACTTAGCCATTTCTCTATTTTGCCATCTCGCGCTTAAAATTGTCGTTGTCGATGAATGATGACCCCCGTCGACTGGATGGTGGATCCATCGCGTAGCTAGAAGAATTTTGCAAACAATGACTGTATGTAAGGCATATGAAAGTTGAGTTAAGAGCCTCAAAAACAAGGGCACCCTTGGCCTGCAGAGGCACAATTACCATTTTGAGAATGATTTTGAAAATTGCAACTTCCACACAAATGCTCTACTTTTACCCTTGACATCGGCAGCTAGATTGCTCTGATGCATGCACCATTGATCCCATCACGAAGCTAGAAGAACTTGGAAGATATGTTCCTAGAAGTGATGAAGCGAGAAAACTACTTCTAAGACCTCTAGGAGAAGGGTGCCTTTTTCAAGGGAGTATGTAATTTCCATAGCCATTTTTCTGCTTGTTTTCATTCTTTAGTAATTTCCATTGATCCTTCACTCACGGGCATTTGCCAAACCTTGAGGGATGACGGTTGGATTCATTGAATAGCTAGAAGGATTCCACATAGGTCTCGTGAAGTTGACGACTACTAAAAACCCCATCTAGCTGGCCAAAAGGCTAGGTGCCCTTGGCCTATAGAGGTACAATTTGATATTTCTACTTTTATCTACTCTCTAATTTATGTGCTCACTAGAACCATTGCCACAATCACTCAGCACATCTGATGATCTTGTGAACGGGTGCAACGAGGAGCTAAGCTAAATCAAAAGAGATTCCTCAGAAATGGAATCTACAAATTCAATCATCTGAGGGGTCTAATTCAAGGGTGGCCCAAAGCTTAAGGGGTGCATAAACTACAAATTTGACTACCTCTGTGATGTGTAAACTATTTGTACCTTCTGCTTCTGCCTTCGATTGTCAAAGTTCTGCAACTCAAATGAACTTACTTGATAGCTTGTCAGAACGCTGACTGAATTCTGAAGAGAATGAATGTATCTGCAACCAAAAGCAACTAAATCTGAGCCTCCAAATTGAAGGGTGCCCCTAAGCTACAGGGGCACATATTTGCTTTTTGTTTGATATTTCCTCCATTGCACGCTCTGCAAACACGGTGTTGGCTGTTGATTGGCCACGTAGAAGCATTATTGCTACTGACACATGTATGTGACTATATTTTAGCATTTTCACATGTACAGACATTATAAAGTTTATTTGCACATTGATTGTGCAAGTGTCTCCCACGTTACAAAGTGAAATGTTTTCCAAACTTAGAATATTTTTTCCAATTTTTGTCATATGAAAATCCCCTCCTCCATGAAGCATCTTTTTTAGCATCTTTCATCATAAAATGTTCTGCTTTGAGTTTTAGGCTTATATTTTGGCACCATGTACTAGCCAACTACCATTGACGACCTCAGAGGTCCTAATTTTTTTCCTAGAAAAGTGAAAACTACCCACCAGGCTTAAACTAAATTTTAACTGAAACTAACTTCACCACTGTGATCGTGATAAGAAATAAGCCAATCAAAATTAATTTCAGCCAATTCTGACAAGTTTAAGTTTTAGGGTTTTGCGACATGAAATAGGGGTGAAGAAACCCTAATTTTCATTTTTTTCCAAATTTCACTAGTATCTTCCCGACACCAAATTGACTCAAAATCTATACTTGATTTTCCCAGAAACTATGTTTTGACATCATTTTAACAAGGTTTAGACTCATTTAAGCAAAATGCCTTAATGAAGGAAAAATTTGGTTTGGGTACAACATTAGGCTCCGTCTTGTGACCATGTCAAATACTTATGGCATAGGAGAACCGAGATACTTTGTGTTTTTGTAGACCAGTGACTTACCAATTGGGCATTGGAGTTAGGACTCTTTCCTAATCACCTATTAAAACAATCCTAATAATCACCTAAAACAAGACTACCTAAATCACCTAAAACACAACATAACATCACAGAACAAGGAAACACATTACGACATAACGATAAAGGATAAATAAATTATTTACAAAAATTCACTCCTCCCCCAGAGGGTTGAAGTCTTTGAGATATTGCCCGCTATAAGGAAGCGGGATAAGCCTTCCATCTCAATACGAGAGAATGTATGTGTTCTCTCCTCTTGACTCATGCATCTAAAAATTCCCCAATTACCATAAGGAATCAAACTTGCCATGCATTCCTTTAGGTTTGTGTCATTTGTCCCATAAAAGGACTTGATCTCCGATTTCGAAGTCTCTCTGATGAGCCTTCTTGTCAAAAATATTCTTCACTCGCTTTGATGCTGAGTGATTCTATCAATAACCTCCACCCTTTCTTCTTCAAGTTTCATCAGGTACAACATCCGCTTCTAAACAGGATCTTTGAACTCTTCATCCTCCAATGTAGATGCCAGTTGTAAGGCATACAACTCCAATGTGATGGGAAAAATTGCTTTTGTACCATACAAAAGTATAAAAGGCGAGGTGCCAATGGCTCTTTTGGGAGTGATTCTATTAGCCCAAAGAGTGTCATATAATTTTGTGTACCAATCCTGTTGATTTGAATCAACCAACTTACGCACAATTGTGACTATGTTCTTGTTTGATGACTCAGCCTATCCATTACCTTGAGGACAATAATCTGATGAGTGTGATAGCATGATGCCATGATCAAAAAAAAAATTAGAAGTTCCTCTGATGAGAAACAAGTTGCATTATCAGTCACTATTTTATGAGGTACTCTGAAGCGTGAAATGATGTTCTCCTATAGAAAGTTGCAACAACTTCGGAAGTAGCTCGTTTGGTAGGAACTACCTCAACCCATTTCATGAAATAATCCATTGTTCTCAGGACATAGACATGCCCCTTACTAGAACTTGGGTTGATAGGACCTACAAAATCTATACCCCATTTTTGAAATGGAGCATCAATAATCACTAGCCTGAGTGGAGTAGTTGCCAATCTAACCTTGCCAACAAACTGCTAACAAAGCTGACACCTGTACACCCCTTCATATGTGTTGCAAAACATAGTTGGCCAATAAAACTGTGCTCGTAGGATTTTGAATGTAGTGACCTCGATGAAAAGTGTCCTCTGCATGCTTGATTGTGAAAAGCTTCCAACAACCTCTATTGTTGGTTCCTCCTGACACATAACATAAAATCTCTATCAAGGCCACGCTTTTACAAAACGTTATTAATAAGCACAAAATTTTGTGCTTTCAACTTCAATGTTCTCTTGTGTTGTTTGTCCATGTGACATGGACATTCTCCATAAGTTGAATAATACCACAAGGGTGTGTACCATTCTTTTGTAGAATCAACAAGTAGGACCAAAGGAAGGCCCTCTTCAATTTCTTGTTCAAGTTCAATTCCACCATTGCTTTGATGTTTTTTATCTCCATCCTCTACCAAATATCGACAAAGACCTTGCCGATGGACGAGCTTGGTCAGCTTGATTTCTAGATCATACTCTTGAAATTTTGCAATCCACTTTCTTGTTTTCGTGCCCATCTCCTGTTGAGTCAGCACACTTTTAACCACTAGATCAATAACAAACATCATTATATGTGAATTCAAAAATAGAACCTAAAATTTTTGACAGCTCTGACGACAACATACACATTCTTCTCAATCTGAGAATAGCGTGATTCACTATCCTTGAAACTAGTGCTCATGAAAGCAATTGGAGATTCCCCTTCTTCACTGAGCTTCTTAGTCAATATAGCAGACAACTTGTGTTTCAACGCATAACAATAGAGGATAAAATCCTTCCCAAATTCAGGTTGAACCAACACTAGTGCGTTAGCAATAGCTTCTTTGATTTTGATAAAGGCATATTTTCCTTCTTTTGTCCATATGAAAGTGGATGTCTTTTTCATCATTGTTGAGATCTCCTTCATTAGCTCTGAGAAATTAAGTACAAACCTCCTGATAAAGTTAACTTTACTGAAAAAGGAATGCACTTGCATTTTGTTTTTTGGAAGAGACAGGTTTCTGATTGAATCCACCCAGTTTGGGTCAAATCGAGTCCCCTCTTTGGAAATTATGTGGCCAAGTAACTCGCCCTTTGTCACCACGAAGATGGTCTTCTTTGGATTCAATGATATCTTATGATACTTGCATCTCTCGAACACTTTCACCAAGTGTGAAGAGTGATCTTCCCATTTATCTGAGAAAACAGTTAATTCATCAAGATAGACGACTATTATCTTATTCCTAACATCCCCAAATGCAAAATCCATGGCCCTCTAAAAAGTAGCACCAGTGTTAATAAGGCTGAAAGGAATCCTTTCATAAGAAAATGTTCCCCATGGCATGGTGAAAGTTATCTTTATCTGATCCTCCTCTGCCACTGCAATCTGATTGTAACGAGAAAACCATCTAGAAGTGATAGCATCTCTGATCTGGTGATTGTCTATAAGGTATGCTCCATGATTGGTAATGGGTAATTGTCCTTCAAGGACGATTGGTTCAGATTCCTGAAATCTACGCAAATTCTGATCTCATTGTTCTTTTTGCGAATAGGAACTATGTTGGACACCTAGGTGGAGTGATGAATTGGATATATTATCTTCGAGTCCACCATCTTCTAAATTTTCGTGTAGATAGTATGTTGGATTCACAGGTTATAATGTCTTTGCTTTTTCCTGAAAGGCTTGACATAAGACTTCAGAAGAATTGTATGTGACAATTCTATGGGTGTGAAGACCTTCAAGTCTTCATATGACTAGGAAAATACATCCTTGTATTGTTTAAACAAGGTGGTAAACTTCTCAGCTTCTTCTGGAGTACAACACTTGCCTAGATTAACAAGCTGAGGCTTGTTCTCAGTGTCAATGTTTACTTGGTAATGCTCTGTAGAAGTATTAACACCTGAAATCTTCTGATCATGGATGTATCGGTCATGCCGGTAAAAAATATCTTCTAAAGATACAAAACCCTTGGGAATATTATTTCCTTTTAGTTGTATGATCTTAGATTCTATAGCTTCAGAGTCTTTTGTAATTGACTCTCTGAAAGGAGTAGAACTTCCTTCAAAGAACAATTCTTTATAGTTGTCTCCCATGACGATAAATTCTTCAATATCATCATCGTCATCAAAGACTTGCCAATTGTCTGAGTTATCTGGTACAGCTGGCCTATAGATCAGCTTAATAGCAAAATAATTCTGACGAAAATCAGAATGTGGCATGAAAAGAGAAGTTGACACTGCGAGGGCATCAACTTTTCTATTGTCTATTCTTGGAATGTATTTGATGTTAAATGCATCAAACCAATCAATAGCATTACACACCCTCTGCCTATAGGACTGAATGTGATTCTTTCTAACTTGAAACTTCTCCCTTACTTGGTTAACAATCAACTCTGCATCTACTTCAACTTTAAGTAGTTTGATCCCCATATCCTTCGCATTCTTGAGACCTAATAAAAGTGCCTTGAATTCAGTAGTGTTATTGGTGCATTCAAATTGCAACCTATATGCAAATGGATATAGATGACCTTCAGGAAAAATAATCACAACTCCCACTCCTGAGCTTGATGTTGAGAAACTGCCATCGAGCTGCATTGTCCACACTTTTGATTCTTCATTTGACAGTTTCGTGGAAAGTAAATTTTTTTGACAATCTTCAGTTACTTCTGACACCATATCATATGTGCCCAAACTTGTGTCTTGATACAAAACTTGTGCTTTGGGGTCCTGGGACTTCACCATCGTAAACCTTGACTTTGCCTCAGGTTCCAGCTTGAAAGTTCCCTTCTTCAATGGAATTGTTGTGAACGGCCAATCCAATTGAATCTTGCCTTCGAGGTCTTTGCAGAAGCTCCTGTTGAGTAACATTCCATAATTGATAGGAATGTCAAGTACTAAGATAGTCGTCATTATTTTCTTCTCAGGACAAGATGCTAGCCTGACTTGTGCATCCTTTAGTTGGCCAACCAACGGCACCGACTTTGACTCAAGTGACTAACACTTTTCCTAAGTTTTGGTGCATGAAAGTCACAACACATTCATGATCTAAAGGGGCATAATGTTGTCTAAAGCTCTGCTATCTATGATACAATTACTGAGTTTAAAACCTCCTATATACAAAGATATATAGAATGGTTTTGGCTTTTCTTTTGCTGGCATGGATGACTCCAGCAATGTAGGCTAGATTGCAGCCTTCTTCTTTACAACCTTAAGGATTCTTTCCAACTGCTCTAGATGATCCTAAAGATACTCTAGTTGCAATATTTGTACCTTCATCTTCATCATAGAAGACATGATGTCAAAATTTTCTGAAGAGAATTCTTGAGCAACCGACACGGTGTTCTCTTGTGAAGATTTGGGATTGGAAGTGGAAGGCACATCCTTTCCCTTTTCATTTGTATTCTAATTGTCCTCTTCTTCTTTTTGTGCTTTGAAGTATTTCACACATGTGAACAAAAGAGATGAGATGTTCTCATGATTGACCACAAGAGAAAATTGATGGTATTCTTCTTCTTCTTGTTCATTAATGGGTTCTTTTTCAAAGTATCTCATTGTGGAGTCACCATCAAAGTTGTTTGTCTGTGGTGAGACAACATTTGTAGTTGGTGAAGGTACAAAACCTTAACTTGGACTAGTAGTATCAGCAAATCCCATGAGTTGATTCATCCTTTGATTTTCTAGACATGTGGCTTTGGTGTGCTCATTAGAATCATGGAAAGTGTAGTAGAATGTAACCTTCTCAGCATCATTCGTTTGTCTTGGTTGTCCTAGTGGAAACCTTGGCTTGTAATTGTTGAATGGCTAGAATTTATTCCTCTTTAGCTGGTATGGCTACTGAGGTTGATATGGTGGTGGTGTGGGCATGGCTTGTTGCCCTTGAGTGGGTGACTGCCTTTTGAGAATAGTCATCTCATTGTCTACCTTCTATAGCAGTGGATTAGCAGACGCTTGAACAAGCGGTCTGATTGAATCATTCTTCATCTTTCTCGTCGTAATCATGTTATCCTCAAGCTTGATAGCTTCTTCTTGTGTGAGCTATAGATTCTCTTCATGACCTATCTTCAAGAAAAAGGCTATTTCCAATAGTAGTGCATTGATGAAACTACTCATCAAAATCTCATCAGATGGATTGAGAGTATGGGAAAGACATGTGACAAGGCGATTAAACCTTTCTATGAACTCCCTCATCAGTTCATGTGCCTCCATCTTTGAATTTTAGAGTTGTGCAAATAATTGATGGTTGTCCTCAGCAAGCTTGAATCTCGCCAAGAATCTTTCACTCATGACTACCCAACTTGTGATAATGTCTAGCTCAAGATGGTTGAACCAATCTACAACGTTATTCTCTAGTGTCTCTACAAAGAGATGGATGGTGATGTTTTCATGTGAAACATGCAAAATGGAACAAGTTTTTATGAATGTTGAAATATGTTCATCAGGGTGTCTAGACCCATTGTCGTGGAATCGGGGAAAATGCTTTCGTGATCCATTGGGTAGTTCATGGTGTCCTGTCAAGGCCAACGGTCCAATATTGTCACCCCATGGTAATGGAGTTGGACGTCTCACGTTCCTTCATTTCGACTGTTGCGATTGTAGTTGTTGTCACCCATTGCTTCAGTTGGGACTGGAGATTCTTCTTCTAATTCTTCATGGAAATGCTCAGGAATATCTTCAAAGATCAGTTCTTCTTGAATATATTCTCCAGTGTCTCTACAAAGAGATGGATGACAATGTCTTCATGTGAAACATGCAAAATGGAACAAGTTGTTGTGAATGTTGAAATATGTTCATTAGGGTGTCTAGACCCATCGTCACGGAATCGGGGAAAATGCTTCAGCGATCCCTTGGGTAGTTCATGGTGTCTTGTCAAGGCCAACGGTCCAATATTTTCACCCCATGGTAATGGAGTTGGACGTCTCACGTTTCTTTCATTTTGACTGTTGTGATTGTAGTTGTTATCGTCCATTGCTTTAGTTGGGATTGGAGATTCTTCTTCTAATTCTTCATGGAAATGCTCAAGATTGTTTCTCCTTCTTGTATATACTTGATACACTAGGATCCTTTAATTCCACACAGGTGGTGGAAAAAATGGTCTATCGGCTACAAGATCTACTCTTTCTTCTTCTTTTTCCAAAGTACTAGCTGTGTTTCTCCACTGAGTAGTTGATGTATGATTTTCAAAGATAAAACTGTGCAAGTCGTTGATGATATATAATTGCTCCGCTTCAATGAAAATAAAATTTGGTTGTATGACGGCTCGAGTACATCCTGGTTGTTGAACTGGAGCAGTAGGACGCCAAATGGTCATTCCCAAGACATAAATCATTGAAGCTTTTTGGAAGTTTTCTTGCCTCATGCCCCACGATGGGCGCCAAAAAATTGTTGGTGTAACAATTAGCACCTCTAGAGTGCGATTTGGTATAGATAGCTATGCACAGTGCGTAATGACTGCTCTTCAAAATAGGAAGAGAAGATCCCTCTTTATGATAATTTACTTGAAAAAGTAAAGTAATCTAACTCCTATCTTTTTTTCTCAGCTGGAAGAGGCACAAGGGTAAGAAAACCAAGAACGTTAAACCTAAGGATTTTCTAGTTTCGCATATCACTAACTACAACTAAACTAAAAGCTTTAATCTATCCAATCTCCTCAAGAAAATAGAGCATGAGGAAAAAGGAGCAGGAACATCTTTATGATAAACTCCACAATAAGATTTCCAAGGAGGAGGGACCCCTATCTAAGGCGTAGGCTGAAATAAAGTCTATTGGGCACAACACTTAAAACGATAATTCTTCTTCCCAAATTTCCAAGGAGGAACCCGTATCTGAGGCGTAGATTGAAAGAACAACTATTAAACATAAGATAGCCAATTAGGACAACAAATAGCATTGGCGATACACACATTTAATAAACAATCAAACTAGCCACTCCATCTAACTAAGATGAACAAATACCATAAGAATAATATTTAGGCAAGGTGGGGCAACCATTTATTATTACAGTAAAAGCTCGTGAAAAGATACAAAAAAATAATATTACAGGAAAGGTGGCGCAACATATATTACTTTTGTGTGCAAAAGTTAATTAAAAATGAGCAAAGAGCTCTTATTTATAGACATCAAAGGTGTAGGGAACCCTAAAACCATCTTGAGTCAACTACAGTCTTGTGAGCATGGAAGATCTTATTGCTAAACCCTAAATAAAGGAAATTATACAGTCAACTGGAAAACTACCATTCGTTAACCAAAACAAGACTAATCTAACTGGACATGTGCAAGCATGCACATCCTTATTGAAATGAAAACCAAGTGAAAATTCCAATTGTACATTGATGATTCCAAGATAGACATAGCATGAAAGGTGGAACAACAAGTTAACTTGAAAAGAAGCATCGAGTTAATTGTTGTCTGATGTCTATCCTGAAAAGGTTGGATGCCCCTGATCTAGATTTTACTGGCTGTGATCTTGAGCAAGTAACCCCTCCACAAGGTTATTGACTACATCACCATTTGGAGCACTGATACTCTGTCATAGCACACTGTGTCTTCGTAGCATCTCCTCACCACCTGTGATCTGACTCTAAAGTTCTCCTCTACTCTTAACTACCTCATCAAATAATGTTGACATGACTATAAGTTGATCTAACTTACAACCAATGGAATCTCCACTGAAAATACCATGGATGAGCACCTGCAACTATGACTGAACATCAGTAAGCTTGACACACTCACCATCCTCATGTTGATACTAGAAAGGAACACGAGACACGAAATTTCTCATGTACCGAACTGCACTAGTCACGTGTTCTCTGCTCTTAGCCAACTCTGAAGCCATTGTGTCTTGTATTTTTTCCTTGAAGATCAACTATGTCCTCCAAGTAAAAATAGCTTCTTCATATTCTTCGTTGATGACTAAGTCATATTCCATCCTCAGATGAGAGATCATGATTTCATCTCAGGGTCTGTCAATCGCCAATTCTCGCTCCTCATCCTGGATGCGTAGATGGAGTCCGCAGGTGTTGTACCTCAACTAATATAACTTTGCAAGTACAAAGCAACCCCTTGTGACGAACTCTTCCTCCCAATCTACCAAGATTTTTCCATATACAACCAATTGATTAAGTTGATTCTACTTTGTTGGTGGCTCTAGCATCTATGGGAGTGAAGCGGTGACATTTTCCATTTTATGCACAAGGTTAGAGATATACTAACGAAGTTGTTGGATTTCAGCCTTGAGGGGCGCATTGTCTTCTCCATATTTTATCACCCTATCCTTTATGCTATTTTTTGCAACCTGAAGGAAATCAACCTCTATTTGTCATGTTCTTCTACCAAGGTTGACCTTTATCACATTGAAGTCTTCAACTTCTATCTTGTTCAAGCTCTTACCCTCTGGAGGTGCAACAGTCTCTATTATGATCTCTTTTTCAATGTTCCTCTCTACATGAACTTGCTTCTTAATTATTTTATCTGGTGCATCCTAATAAACATGATCAAAATATGAGTGATCATGTAAGATGTCTGCCTCCTCTTCCTACCTAGTTGATTCTAAAGCCAAGACGAGTCTCGACTAATCTCACTAGAAGGGTCGGTGCTAGTCATAGCAAGTTCTGATGAGTGTGAATGTGTAGAGGTATCACTACGCGATGGTGAGTCTAAGTCCAAATCAAAGTGAACTAGAACTAGAGACTATAGTGGTGTAGGTGATTCCATGGGAGCTTGAACCTTTGGCTCTGGTATGCTATGAATTGTATTCATGGCTAGCTCCACATGTGTTTCTATAACAAGTGTCTTCCTATTTGAATTGTTAGGCACTTTGTTCTTTTTAGGAGGATTACTCCTTTTCTCTTGTTTTGGTTTTGATGAGGATGGTAGTGAAACATCCACTGATGGTGGCTTTGTACTTGGCATGACTACCCTCCTTGTCTTATTGCTATCCAAGTAGAGTGTGTTGTTTTAAATGACTCTACTTGATCTCTCCTTCACAGATGAGTATTCCTTGGAAAACCAATCGACAGCTGGAAGTGGCTTTGTATCAACCTATTCTCTAAAGAATTTAGGAAGTACATCCCCATCATCATCTGAAAACCTCCCACATCCTCTGAAATGAATACAAAAATTTGTGAGAGGGTGAACTTGCTATAACTAGATTGGCACACCTCGAAATCATCCTCGCAGTTAACCCAATAATCCTCCATTGTACTTGAGATTAAATTTCTCTAACTCTTGACCTGCAACTTTGGTGTCAATTGGTGTCCTGCACCAGTAGATTCCCATTTGAAACAAAAAGTTGGCAGCTGGTTTACACTTGTGACACAAACATAAATGAACATCATATAATTGCCTCAGAAACTCCATGAAAACTGTCATATCTAAAGGATAGCGAGGTAGCATAGCTAGATTTCCCATATATCAATAAACATGGATGTAGGTGTATGTAGGTAACTGAATGAACCAATCCGCCCATTCTACCATTGTTGCTCTAGCAACCACTGAGATATGAACATGTAATTGCTGGTCTAGGTTCCTCACTATGTACATCAAGAATGCCTCTTGCACACACTCGAAATGTCGCTCAGACTTTGTGAACTCAAGCTTGTCAAAGTATTGTTAAACCTTTTGTACACTGAGAATCCCCACTATGTTCAATCCTCTAAATTGACCCTAGTAGGCAATCAAGTATACGAGATACGAACACATAAAATTGGTGGGCAACTAGGAAACCAGTAATCTACTTGTGGAGAACGTCGCTGATTAGAGAGGCCCAGTCATAATGCTCTCACCTAGAAATGATTTGATCAATGATTTAGTAAATCCAGGACTGGAATTTATTAGCATCTACATGACTGAAAACACGATTGAGAAGAGTGATCAAAATCGTGTACTTATCCTTGTATTCTTCACAACCCACATTGTGTGGCAATTTAGATTTCTTTTGTTTCAACCACCTTTTTTCAAATTTTCTTTGACACACATCCTTATCAGCATTGAATTCTCTCTCACACTGATCCATGGTAATGACCAAACTATTCAGATGTTGAGGAATATCAAAACACCTTTCAATTTCCTGGGGCTTGAAATTGCAAATCACTCGTCCATCTGCTGACTAAATTTCTTGAGTAGTAGAATTGTAATGCTTGACACAATACATCACAAATTCTATGCAATGAACTGAAATAGGGAGTGAAGCCGCCTCTAGCAACCCAGATTCTTGGATGTTTTGAAGTATTGCATTATTTATCTTAGTCAAATCCAAGAAAACCTCTGGAAGCACTTTATGCAAATTTGTGTCAACTATTCTAATGAAGTCATGAGTCAAGACTAACTTAGTCTTGAATTCGATCTGTGTGTACTAAATTCTAAAAAATTCATCTGTTGACTGTAAACTCGACTATATTCTGACAACTTTCTCTGAAAAGCTAAAATGTCACCCCATGAGGCTAAAAATAGCCTATCGAAGGGCAATTTTCACCAAAAATTTTAAGATGTGGGTTTTGTGCAGAAAATGATTCTAAGACAACCCACAATGTTATAATTGCGAAAAAGCACCGTTTAGGTTGACATGCAAAAGCTTTTCGAAAAAAAAAGACTAAGGGCAGTAGGGGCTACGAGGGGCAATTTTTCTGAGAAAATCTAAAATATGGGTTTTGACCAGAAGATTTTTCTAAGACAACCCACAATGTTAGATGTGAAAAATATTGACTTTTACTCTACCATGCAAAGGAATTTCAGTTGAGAAAGGCAAAGCTTCGAGAATTGAAGCTCTAGAGCAAATTTTCCTGAAAAATTCTAACACATGGATTTTGTAGAGGAAGTCATGCACAACCAACCCAAATGATCAAATTTGTCAAAAGTCATCGAATCTTGGACATGTAAAGAAAACCTAAGATGAGAATAGAAGAATTTAAGACAAAAGATAGAAGTTTTTATGTTTTTCTTCTGCAAAAATCGTCATGCTTATCTGAAGTCTGTTGATTAACCTAGACTTGTACCTGCAAGGAAATATGAAAAACAATATCTGAAGTGCCTTCAAATGTTGATTGTTGAAGAAATCCACTTGCTCAATGAAGAAAAATCACTTGCTCTCCAATCTGTTGTGAGAGAAAAAGGATGCCATCTTGAAATAAATAAAGAAATTCATGGTTTAATGGCACCAACTGCAAGAATAAACCCTGATTTCAAAACAAATAATCTAATTGGACCCCACTTTGTTTAACATAAAATGACTCGGAGTCTCGAAATATTTAAAATATTAAAATATTCAGTTTCCCTCATGTGAATTTGGAAATTAATATAAAAAAGGAATCAATATTAAAATATTGAGAAAAATCGCCCCATTAAAGCTAGCAGGCAGAAACTGAAAATTTAATATTATTTTATTGAGTTAACTAAAATCTCGCCAACTAGGTTCGCTTAGAATATTTTAGTGATTCTGAAAAGTCAAAATTTGACTCTCCAGGCGTTCCTTAGTAAAAGTTGAGATTTTTAGCTAACTTCCTATTTTGTAGCTTGTTCAAAATGTCATGGTGGCCTCTGTTGAACTTTGATTTTTGGGTGCCTGATTGATTCTAGAACTGAGCTGACACATCCACTGCGAAGCCAAAACTATTGAGATGAAATGTTTGTTGGGAGGTGCAATCATTAAAAACCATGTCTTATGCCTCAAAATAAAAGTCGCCTTTTATTAAATTCATATACAGGTCTCCAGACTTGGCCATTTCTTTGTTTTTCCATCTCGTGCTTCAAACTGTCGTTGCCAGTGAATGATGACCCCCGTGAACTAGATGTTGGATCCATCGCGTAGCTAGAAGAATTTCGCAAACAACGATTGTATGCAAGGTATCTGAAAGTTGAGTTAAGAGCCTCAAAAACAAGGGCGCCCCTAGCCTACAAAAGCGCAATTACCATTTTGGGAATGATTTTAAAAATTGCAACTTCAATGTGAATGCTCTACTTTGACCCTTGACACCAAGAGTTGGATTACTCCAATGTGTGCATCGTTGATCCCATCACGAAGCTAGAAGAACTTGGAAGAGTTGTTCCTAGAAGTGATGAAGCGAGAAAACTGCTTCTAAGACCTCCAGGAGAAGGGTTCATTTTTCAAGGGAGTATGTAATTTCCATACTTAGACATTTTTTTGCTTGTTTTCATTCTTCAGTAATTTCCACTGATCCTTCACTCACGGGCGTTTGAAAAACCCTGAGGACTAACGACTGGATTCACTGAATAGCTAGAAGGATTCCACATAGGTCTCGTGAAGACAACGACTGCTAAAAACCCCATCTAGCTGGCCAAAAGGCTAGACACCCTTGGCCTATAGAGGTATCATTTGATATTTCTACTTTTATCTACCCTCTATTTTACGTGCTCACTAGAACCACTGCCATGGTCACTCAGCACATCTGATGATCTCATGAACGGGTGCAACACGGAGCTAAGTTAAATCAGAGGAGATTCCCTAGAAATAGAATCTACAAATTCAATCATCTAAGGGGTCTAATTCAAGGGCATCCCTGAGCTACACCTGGGTGCAGAAACTGTAAATTTGACTACCTCTATGATGTGTAAACTCTTCGTACCTTCTGCTTCTACCTTTGATTGTCAAAGCTCTGCAACTCAGATGAACTTACTTGATAGCTTGCCAGAAAGTTGACTGAATTCCGAAGAGAATGAGTGTATCTGCAACCAAAAGCAACTAAATCTGAGCCTCCAAATTGAAGGGTGCCCCTAAGCTACAGGGGCACAAATTTTCTTTGTGTTTGATATTTCCTCCATTTCACGCTCTGCGAACACCGTGTCAGTTATTGAATTGACCACATAGAAGCATTACTACTACTGACGCGTGTATGTGACTGTATTTCACCATTTTCACATGTACGAACACTATAAAGTTGATTTGGATGTTGATTGTGCAAGTGTCTCCCACATTACAAAGTGAAATGTTTTCCAAACTTAGAAGATTTTTTCCAATTTTTGTCATATGAAAATCCCTTCCTCCATGCAGCATCTTTTTCAACATCTTTCATCATAGAATGTTTTTCTTTGAGTTTCAAGCTTAGATTTTGACACCTGGTACTGCCCAATTGTCATTGACGACCTCAAAGGTCCTAACTTTTTTCCTGGAAAAGTGAAAACTACCCACCAGGCTTAAACTGACTTTTAATTGAAACTGACTTCACCACTATGATCATGATGAGAAATAAGCTAATCAAAATTAATTTCAACCAATTCTGACAAGTTTCAATTTTTAGGGTTTTGTGATGTGAAACAGGGGTGCAGAAACCCTAATTTTCATTTTTTTCCAAATCTCACTAGTATCTTCCCGACAACAAACTAACTCAAAATCCATACTTGATTTTCCCAAAAACTATGTTTTGACATCATTTTAACAAGGTTTAGACTCTTTTAAGCAAAATGTCGTAATGAAGTAAAAATTTGGTTTAGGTACAACACCTAGCAAGTTTATGAGATCAAGAGTTGATTATAAAGCATTTTGGAGCTATATTCAAGATTCAAGCATCATGTCAAATTCATCATGCATTGTGTGTGTTTTTGAGCTAACATTTATGATGTAGGTTTTCATGATTCAAGCAAGCATTCAAGTCAAGATTCACAACATACAATAAAGAATCAAAATCTACATTCATGCTAGCCATTTTATACAAGATTGCAGCTTTTATTGCAAGGGTTTGGTGAGTTGTAACATAGCATATTTATTCAATCATTCCTTCATTCTATTTCATTTCATTTCAAAGTTTGATTACCAAAACGGGGTTTGACCAAGGAAAATCCCTATCCACTAACAAAACAACATTTTTCTCCCTCTACATGTGTGATTGCAAATCTAGGTGTTTTGAGGATTGAAGATCCTTTGAAGACAAGGTTACAAGATTGAAGAAAGTTGTCAAAGTTATCAAGAAGTTGTCATCTTCACAGAAAGTCGCCTACAAGCCAAAATTCAAAGTTTCTGACTTGGGGATCAGATGGGAGAGAAGCTATAGAAGATCGTTAGAGGATACCAAAGTTTCATCTAAACCCTAATACTGGGACTAAATCACCACCTTGGGCATATGAGTCCAATTATACCACTTTTTAGTCATTTCATGTAGATCCTAGTTTACTAGTTACAGATTCTAGATTCAGACTGAAACCCTAAACTGTGAGTAAATAGCCAGTTTGGTGTATGTGTCCCAGTTCACATCAAAAGTCATAATTTCAGGATTGCAGACCTTGTTTCAGGCATCTCCAATCTTCCAAGTATTTCTATATTTATCCATAGTTTATTATTCTGATTTTAAGTTTTATTTCCTAGGTTACATAGCTAGATTTGCATATTACTCACATTTCCTTCTTTCTAAGCATTTTCTTAGTGGTGAACCCCCTTTTAATCACACCCAAGGAGACCTTGTAGCAATCTATTTTTGTAATTGGATCATTAGGTTGAGATCTCTAGGGTTTCCTTGAATAAACTAAGAGTGAAATAAGAGGACCCCCCCTCTTGTGTGTTCCATCTCCTAAAAGGTGGAGCACCCTATTTCCTTTGGTTCAATTAGGATAAGAGTTATATTATGCAAGAAGGCTGTGAATTGAACTTTCATGAATAACGATAATTCCTCTTGAATTTCCAATAGGGAAAACATAAGGATATCAAAGTTTAAACTTAAGATATTACATAACCAAAAACCAATATATGCATGAAATCTTTCATTTTATTCATGATACCTCTAGCATTAATAGTTAAAATGTGGGGCTAAATACATGGCATAAGAAAAATACCAGAACATCAAATACATAATGAGCAAAGGCTTGAGGGTAAGACTTCATAATTTTAATGAGGTGAGAAATGTAATGAGTATTCACCACATATCCAAAAGGCTATACAATGGCATATCATACTACATGGTGTGAAGGAAATACCAACAAGTGACTTTGTAATGTAAAGGAATATAATGATAGGACAATTCATCAATAAGAACAAGGACATAACAAACACAACTTAAATATGATAACTAGTTGGCACACGTCAACATTAAAACATAATAATAAAGAATGTGAGATATGAAAGAGTCTTATATCATAATATTTTAGGGATTTTATACGGCTTTAGCTATTAAATATTATAATTGGGATCTTAGGTTACTAATCATAACAAATAAAATATAAAATAATTCAAATGAGAATTATAGGACATAGAGAGAATGCATTATACCTTGTTTACATGGGAAAAAATTTGAGTAAAAAAATATATAAATCATCATTCCATTATAAAAAATTTACATAATTATTTACAAGAATATAGATAGAATCAAATTATAAAACTTCTCCTTACTTCTATATGGCCAATAATATCTCATGTGCATAATCATTAAATTTACTATTAATCTCCAAATTCTGATTTCTCTCAATGAGAGAGAAGATCCTAAAATATAGGATCAATCACACCTTTTTAAAATACCACTTATAAATAATTAAGAATATAATATTTTAATAAATTATTAATTATTTAATAGTATATGTTTTATAAAATATATATTATACATAAGGCTTTGTAACCTTATATCAGAACAATATATAAATTGTATAAGGGTATGACTCCTAATCCCTAATAACATTTTGTTCTAACACTCCCCCTTAATACTATTAGAAGGAATAACCTATTAATTTCTATAATTTAAAAAAGTACCTTAGTAACATAGATCTTCTTTGACAAAGATAAACAGGGACACAAATATATTCTAAAAAGAATATTATGTATTCTAGACTACATTAAATTCATCTTATCATAATTTATAATCCCAATGTTTTAAAAAAAATTGATATTTTTTATGAGGTCGTATAAAGTTTTTATTAGATCCTAGAAATCCTCAAACCAACCTCCCACATGCTCATTACATATTTCTCATGGGTCTTATATAACACAATGCCTTTACAAGTGGTGGAATTATAGAGAGAAGCATTGCAACATGATTGTAGGTCTTTCATATATTTCCTAAATGTTATATTTATGCCTATTATGTTTTACATATAGGGTTTAGCCCTTGGGAGGTTTTATCAAGACATGCATACTCCCCCTCAATAGCAACTCCTTTAGGCCAAGAACTGATATGTATCTAGAGAATTTGGTATTGCATAGAAGTTTGATATGTGACTGCTAAGATTCTAGCCTAGTTATTATTGATCATAGTATATCTTCCACTTGATAATTTGATGAGAAAAATTAGAGAGAAATTTTATGATATAAAATTTCCCTTGAGTGAAATGCCCATGATATTCATTGTGTTTTTTTCTTTTTCTTTTTAAATAAGAGTCTTTGGTATGAGTAAAATAGCCTTGGTTCTCAAGTAGTAAAGTGGGACTTTTACTAGTACCAAGATTAACCTCTTCCACTAATCTTCTAAGCCACATTGGTTCTTCACTTGAGCTACTTTTGTATTCAACATTTTGATTAAGGAGACATAAAAGGTACCTTTCTTAATTATTACTCTGTTTATGGGATAAAACCTATACCATTTATTTTTAAGACATAATTTGAGGTATACTTTTTGTAAATAGAATCACTAGCATAGTTAGTAACACAATAATCAAATAAATTGTATTCTTGGTGCAAGCATAATAAAGACCACAATTAATGATACTTTTATTATTCATTTATCAAATTTATAATGATTATATATTAATATCTTGTCTAAATATGGTAAGTTAAATAAAACTTATTACAAAATAAGATTGATCTTCTTATATGATAGATTTAGGGCTTAAATAAATACCAATTGTAATAATAAATAGTTTGATCATATTAAATTTCTTATCGTATTATGTATAATTTATTTTAAAATACTTGTAGTGATCCTAGAATAAAGTCACTTTTAATGACAAAAAAGATATTTGTTATCTCTAATATTTAATTCAATATTAAGTAAGTCAACTATGTATAACATGACTTAAAAATGAAGATGATCTAATTATCTTTATCAAGAATATTATATAATAATTTTATGAATAAAAGTATTTATGATTTTCTATAATCCTTTAAAAAATATCCTACTAAACATATTGTAATGTGTGAGTTTTCCTTTCTAGGTTTGCTCCCTCGATAGTTTCTTAAAGCAATAACTACATGAGCTCAAGATTAGATTTATACTCAACCACCTACAAAGGAAATGAAAACCTTCCACAAGAGAGTATGCAAGAAATGAACTTGCTTGATATTAAGATCTATCAAATATGATAATGAGGTATGTTATAAAGTGTACAATGACCTTACTTATATAGAAAAGGTGTGATGAACAACTAAATTTAAAACATTAAATGAATTGTGTCATTATTAAATGACCTAGGATACTAGAATTAAATAAAATTTAAAAATATAATATAGGATAAGGTCTTATCTAGACATTTAAAAATTCTATAAATATTCCTAGGACCTAAGTGGACTTAACATATAAATAGAACCCCAATAATTAACTAGTTAATTAAACTACCTATTTATACCAACACCCCCATAAGTGCAACATAGGGATAATGTTAAAAAGTATCTCTACAACGGGCATGAAGGAGGATTTTTGAAATCCTTGGACATTGGTGACAAGGGAGAGGATGATCTTAATGCAGATGTCTCTGTTGCAACATTTGATTCAGGTTTGGTGGATGTTGTCTCTGTTTTGCTGCATGTGGAGGCGCTTCTCAGCGATGGCTTTGTGTATCCATTTGCTTGTGTGGGGGTTTGGGATTTTGAGGAGCTTCACCCCTACTCCCTTGCTGATGGGTTACTTCTTGTAGCTCGGGTGTCTCTCTGTGTTGGTCGTGGTGGGAAGTTTGTTTCCCAATTCTCTCTTTCAACCCCTTTACTGCATTTTTGTCTATTTGTGGGGGTTGCGTGTGTTTGGTGTCTAGTGGTGTTTGTGATTGGGGGTTTTGCAAAGGCATTGCTTCTTTGTACTTCTTCCTTGTTGTGTCTATGGTTGGTTGTCCTTCGTGGATGCCTCATGTGGCTTGTCAAGTTTGGTGTTGGGATTTGGTGCTTGGGAAATTTTTCCTTTGTTGGCTCCGCTTGGTTGGTTTCATTTTTGAGGAACATTTCTATTGCCCTGTTCAGTGGTTCTTCTTCTCTCTTCCTACCCTCTCGGCTTCCTGTTGAGGTGGAAATTCCTCCTTTTGAGGTGGAGGTGGTGTTCAAGAGTGTGTTCAAGGTTTTGTTTATCTAGTTGCTCTCTTCTTGATGGGATCTAGTTTGAGCCCTTATGGGGAATGGTGTTTTGTTTCCTTAAGGTAGGTTTGTGAAAGATGCTAGCTACATGGTAGCTTGGTTGAAGATGTTCAATAGAGCAGTGATCTTGTTTGTTGCTTTGTTCTCAATAACTTTCCTCTTGTTTTTGGGGCTGAAGGTGTGTGAGCCTATCTCTTGTCCACTTTTGGGATGGGGATTTGTTGTTGGTGTGGTGCAGAATGGTATGTGTTGGTGGATTTGTGTTGCTAGTTCCTTGTTGCAGTCATGTTTGATGGGGGTTGGTTTTAGAGCTCCTTTGGAAGTCTTGATTAATGGCCCCTTTTTTTCTTCTATCTGGATGAATTGGGAGGAGGTGTTTTCCTATTCTACTAGAGTTCTTGTTTGATACCATGTTCTACAAATGTTGTATTTAATAGAGGTGAATATTTCTCCTATTAAGGTGGATCCCTCTCCTATTGAGGTGGAGCCAAAGGTTGCGGATATGGTGGGAAGTGCTTCTCTCCTTTGTTGGTTCCTATCGAGGTGGAGTGTGCTTGCTCTTGAGGGAGGTTTCTTTAGTAGTTCTGGTCCCCACTTCATCCTCTCCTATAGAGGGGAGCCCCATCCTTTTGAGGTGGTTTTGGGGTTGGTGTCTGGTTGGTTGGTGTATTTTGAAGAAAGTATCTTTGCTACTTTTTGTGATTCTTACCCCTCTTTTGGTGGGAATCTATTAGGCTCAGTCTTGTCTAACTTGAGCGGAAGGTCTATTACAGTCCAACTATTGCAAGTGGTTTGTGGCTTGGTTGTTTCAGGAAGTCTTCAGGGATTGCTATGTGGTGGGTTGTTCCTTGGCTCAAGGCCTTTGTGGTTTCTTTGACCTTTTCTTAGGACTATTGTTTTTCCTAAGTGTTATGTTGCTCCTAGTTTTGGTGCCAATATTGGGTTGTTAGTTGGTATTTTTCTTTGGACTGTTGTTGGTTTTGTGTGTTAGATCAGTCTTCGTTATCTACTGACTAGGTGTTGTTTGTTTTTTGTTGTGTTTCTGCAGTGTTTTTGTTGGTGTTGTTTCTTTATTTTGTGGGAAAAGTTTGACACTTTGTTGTTTTTAAGTGTCTTATTCTTAGCTCTATAAAAGGTTCTTGGTCATTTCAAAACCTTTCTTACCTTATCAAAAATATAGGGATAATGTTGCAGATTCTCTCATGAAGCCAGTGACCACGTATAAGTTCTCTTCATGCAGGAATCTTATGGGATTTGATCATTGTACTTGATTATATGTTTTATTTGTATCTCATGGATGCAATTGCAATATATAATGTCAAGTGGGAGAATGTTAGGATGGGTGACATTATAATTTATATCCTAAGTTGGTTTATGTGCATCCACATTCTTTGGAAAGTGTTCTAGGGGACATGAGGGACAAAATATTTATTATTTATTTTCCTATGACAAATTTTAATTGTATTCAAAGAGGTGGACCTTTATGGTGGCAGTTACAGAGCATCCTGAGAGAATATTCCTCTTATGCGTCCAACTTTGTGAGTGGGGACCACTTATGTGTACATGTCCTTACATGTCATTTGTATGTTTTGCATGCTCTTGCATGTTTGGGTTCCCATGTTTGCATGTTGGTGCATGATCTTGCATGTAGCCGTCAGAGTCGTCGATGAGTTATGGAGCACTCAAGTTTGACCAATTCTGATTGGCTATGGGTTAGGCACCCATGTGAAGGCCATGTGATTATTTAATATTTTATGCCATGTTTATGGGTTGTCCACTAAGGAGGGAGTGGGGTTTTTCCAAGTGGTTTTTCTTGTTGTTTTGGGATACCATTTGTGGTATTCTCTCGCATAAACTTCTATATATTGGAGCCTTGAGATGGTGGTTTGTAAGAGTTTGTTTGCAGGTTGTCAGAGCGATAAAGTGATGCTGGATTACAAAGAGGATCGGTGTATTGATGTACTTCCTTGAATAATAATACAAACATCGGATCTCTTTGGGTGCAGAGTTTTTTCCCGCAAGGGTTTCTCCACGTATATTTTGTGTCACTTGTTTTTTTAATGACTTGTGGTATTGCATATTTTTCTTTCATTGTTGCAATTGTCAATTACATAATCTCTTATGATAATCTTGGATATATAAATTTAGATTTGAAACCAATTTATTAAGTTCACATGTCTGCAAGTTATACCTTGATTTCCAACATTATTATATGGATGCAATCATGTATTTATTTTGAATCATAAGAAGTTTTTGCGCAATTTTGTTTCCCTTGTGCAATTTTAACACTTGTTGGTCAAGATGAAGCATGTTTTTCTTAGTCTTTTTTTGGTCTCTTATCAGTTTTCTCACCTCTAGAGATAAGTTGGGATATTGTTGTTTCTACAAGAGGCACATATTCCCAACCAAAGTCAGTGTTAGATCCTAGCCATGCATCTCCAAAACTTTATAGATTTAGTTGTGTTTTCTCGTGTGTTACATTGGCCTTGTTTTATCCAACCTTTTATAAATGATCTAAGATAAAATAATTAGGTTTTATCTTTGTAAAAAAATCATTTAAATCTATCATGTATTTACCCCTATGTGCTCATCATGCTTAAAAGCTTGTAAAAGGTCCAAAAAATATAATTGTTGGAGTTATATGGGTCAATTGATTAAGTTATGTGAGTTGTAAAGGTTTTGTGCTTTTGGGATTTTCCATCCCAACATGTCATCCTTTCCATCTCTACTTTCCCTTAATATATCAAGATATTGGACTTAATCTTCTTGGCATACCCTTCCACCCAGTTCTGACAATTTGGCTTAAAATATATTAAATATGTCTATGTAAATTTTGTTAGCCTATCAGACTATATGGTTGTCATGCTAGAAATCCAAAATCTAAAGTGTGATAATGCCTAGAATATTTTATATTTTTGGAGAGTTGACTCGGTCCTCCACTCATACCACTTCCATCACATTCCTAATCTCTAACTCTAACAACTGATTGTTGAAGTCAAGTCTTTTGTTTTTTAGATTTTTAGACTTGTTCATCACATCATATCACTTCCCTTCAATCCCAAAAAGCCCAATCCTTCATAGTAGTAGTGTTTATAATTATTTTCGTACCAAAGTTCTAGGCATCACTTAACTAGCATACCTTCTCCATTGTTCCCTCAAATGCTTATGTGATTATCATTTTCCATAAACCTTTATAGTTTTGGAACTTTAAACATCCCTCTTTTGGCATGACTTCCTAGTGACCCTCACTCTACAACACCCCAAATAATGATATGAGTATGGACTTGGTCTAACCCATAGAATTAAGAAACTCCTATCCATCTTTCACAACTTCCCACTAAATCATAAGAACAACCTAGAATGCCATGTGGATGTTTGAAAAATTCCTAACATGTGATAAATATATTAAAAACTAATAGAAACATATTTTCAGTGCCCGTAAGGATTAGGATTTTTTTTTGGTTTGTGTTTCAAGTAATTTCAAATATAAATAAATATAAACCAATCTCAAATGAGCTCTCATGGGTCCCATGGATTCCATTAATGTGGATTTCATGGTTATTCCTTACCATGTGGGTAGTTCTCAACTTTTCAATATAACCATGTCATCCCTAGCTAGCATGACAATGAGAAGTTCCCATGGATAGACCTTTCTATTTCATAAGTTCACACAAATATTAGTGTTCTTGAAGAAGAAAAAGATAACAAGGATTCCATCATAGGTTGGGATCACATTCTTGATGCCCAAGATCCTTTATATGGGTAGGTCAAGTTATCTAATAATGGCCCTCCTTCTCCTTCTCTAGTATAGCTCTTGCGACTTAGTGGCATGACCAATATTGTGGTTTTTTCTTTCCAAAGTAAACTCTTGGACGTGTAATTTGATTCCACAAAATTTTATGTGAATTATATAATATTATTTTACTTTTAATATAAATGTGTTCATAATAAAAATTATTGAAATAATAAACCATAGTAAAATAATAGTGCATCATATGGTGGCATTCCACATGCATGTATGCACTTATCTACATTATTTCTTACTAATGGTTGTGTTATTTAACAAAGGAAGAATAAAAATTAGTTAAAAACTTGTAACTTAGTAGATATAGACTATAGTTGTTTATGAAACAAGAACTCCATTCCAAAGGATGTGAAACATGAATATGTTTTTAGCTTTGCATTTACAATTGTATTTATCACTAACTCTATATTTTGTTTTAAATGTACCTATTATGCTTCCATGTGTACAAAGGTATTGTATAGGAGTGAATTTGCACCCCTTACACAAATTTCCCTTTTTCCTTTCTCCGCTTTAGAAAACCAAGTTTGGAGGCTTAATTACACCTAAGCTTGCTACTTTCATTCCACTTGGTGCCTATTTTGAGCATGGTGGGGAAATTTTTGTTAGGGATGCCTGTGCAGCGTGCTTACATCCCTGGGAAATTCTTGCGGCTGAACCTATAGAGGCATTACACTTCTCATTGGTAGTCAACTTGTAACCCCCCCTTCGGTCGACCGACCTGAATATGTTCATTTTCTTCATCTCTCCTTCAAATTCCCTCCTTCTACATGCATTTCAACTTCTTCCAAGCTTTGAGATCAACTTCTTCACACTCTTCTTGCATTCCAAGCACTTCTAGTAACACTTTTGTACTCCTTGGCAGCAATAACTTCACTCCATCACTTCAGTAGAGCAAGTTTGGGACAACACCATTGCAGCAGAGGCTCGAGTACTCTCATTCTCTCCTCCATTAGCCTTGAGTACTTTTGGTGGAGGTGGTAAGCTTCCCTTTCCTCTCCTCTATCACTTGGTTGAGTAAGCACATTTACTATTTTGTAGTGTTTTAGTGTTCTACTTGAACCAACAATTTTGTGGTTAGCTATAGGCTTTTCTTGCACTCTTAGGATCTTTCACCTAAAAGGAGAGAGATAGAACCCCAAAATTGAAGTGGTTCACTCAAATAGAGGATTGTATGATATGATTATGACTAAATGCAATGTTGTAAATGCAACTAACTATTGAAATTGATTGACTATTGATGCAAAACTTATGAAATATGTAATGTTTGAAAACACGGTGAGATATGCAAAAATGAACTAAAACATGAACAAATGCAAAACAAAATTGAAAGAAGGTTGAACAAAGTGTACCTGGGAAATGAATGTTGAATCTAGAATGATCTAAATGCTGGCAGAAATCAATGAAAATCACCAATGGGACTCATTCACCACTGATGGCGAATTAGTCCCTCTACTGGTAAAATCTCCTGAAACAGGTTTCCAACTATCAGGATCTAGAATCTGACATAATCTAGTTTTTCAGCCTTAAGGAGGGAATCATCTACCACTGATGGCGAATCAATCCTCTCCCAAAATTTTGTGGAATCAAAGGTCAATTCTGTAGCTCTAGATCTGCACTTGTCTTCTTGTCAGGTTGATGGAGTCAAATATGTAGAAAACGGACTATAGGTTGTCTCCAAGCTTGAAATAGGGTTGATTTGACTTGAAACACTTTGTTGACTTGTTGACCACCTTTCAACACCTAATTACTTGACACATCTGCATAAAAAATTATGCAAACACACATGCAAAAGGGGAGAAATAGTTAAGGATTAGAGTAAAGGTATTTGCCTTGGTCAAATCCCACTTTGGTAATCAAACCCTTAATGAAGAAATGGAATGAAATGAACAAAGAAAGAAAAATAAACAACATGCAAATGTCCTAAACTCACCACAACCTTGTTGAAGAAATCTGAAGTTATGTCAATGGCTACTCCAATATGCTTGATTGATGCTTGATTGAATGATGCAAAGTGCTCAAATGCTAATTGATGTTTAGTGAATGCAAGTGAATGAGGAGAAAAACACTTATTTATACACTCTTGTGCCCTAATAACCCAATGATACATCATCACAGGCTGACATAAGGTAATTTTGAATAAAAACTTGAAAGAAAATTTGAATTATTTGATTTTGGAGCCAAGAGGGACTCATTCACCACCCATGGCAAATGGGTCCCACCTTGGGCTTGTAAGTGGGTGTCAGGAATTAAGTCACATTTATTATTATTTGTTGGGCTTACATTCAAAAATACACTTAATCAAGCCTTATGATTGCATAAAGGGGTCAAATAAAGCATAAGAAAGGTGTAAATAGTGAAATTAAGCCTAGAAAAGCATGAAATCTTGTTACAAGACTTTACAACACTTCAAAATAGGACTTGATAAGTGATGAAAAGGTTATTTTTAGGTGAATTGTAATGAAAAGAATCTAGAAATGTGTAAAAATGTGTTACAACACTTCACAACACCTTTATAAGACGTCATAATTTGAATATTTAGGGCCTAATGTGAATGCATAAGTTACATTGCAACACTAAATCAAAGCGAAATAGACCAAGCACCATGAGAGAAAGACCTAAAAGACCATTAAAATTTCAATGATCCATATTTCTATGGTACACTACTTTACATTACTTTCTTTATCATACTCGCTCTCTTGGCTATCTGTGGAGGTGGAAACACCTAAACGGGGGTCTGATTGAGGCAGACCCCTATACAGCCACCCAACATTTTTCCTCTTTCTGTGTAGGTGAACGTGCTTTTGGGAGCTAGTTAGCAAACAAATTTCTTTGTGAGATCATTCTTGCCACCCTAACTCTTGCATTTTTATTTTATCATATTAGAGAGTGTTTCGTTTACTTAATAATGTTATTTTGGCCCTTTAGTAGTAGTTAGCTGGGCCACTAGCTTGTTTTCTTAGGTTCAACCTTGTCTCTTTAGTTGTCTATTTGTACAGATGCTAGCACACTTGAGAGATTCCAACGCATCGCGATGTCATCCCGAGACTGCTCTTCCGTCCTCGGGCTAAGAGCTTCCTGAGGTGTAGTGTTGAACCCGAAAACCAGCTCACCTAGCCTTGTCCTGTATTTTGGTTTTGTAGGGTGATTGAAGGACTTCATAGTCCTCATCATTCTCATCTCGCATTTCCTAACATCTCGTCAGGTTGAGGTAATTTAGGGCAGCCTTCCACTCTTGGCCCTCCGTGACCTAGGGCCTTGAACATGGTTGGTCCAACTCTCTTACATTTTTGGTGAACCTGATGTGAACCATTTTGGTTTTATTTTTTGATACTAACATTTCCTTTCCTCGTACTCTAGGAGTGTTGTAGGTGTGAGTGTTGTGAGGCCATAACCTTACAATCCAACCTGCAACCCCTAGTTGGTGTAGTCGGAAGGTTCTGAAGGTGTTGCATAACAAAACCTTAATTGGGTCATTGTCTTATCCTTTAACCTTTAGGGACTCTGTGGAAGTATCATCTAGTGTGCGTAATGGCCTCCTTCCTACATCAACCTATCCCCTCTGTGCAGCCTATGGACAATGGTACTAGTATAACCTTCACATCATAGGGCTTGTCGATGGGTTTTAATAGGGAACCATCTCCTCTCTATATACCTGTACAAATCAATGGAAACATCGTAGCAAGTGTTCTCATTGATTTGACGTCACAAGTAAACATAATAACTGAGGAGATCATGTTGATTAACTTCCTACATAAAGATAGGTATGATGCACCTGTGAGTACCATCCGCACACATGACGGGATTTTCATGCCCCCTTTGGGTAGTATTGTCCTGTTGGTCTCGGTTGGACCTAAATTTGTGAAACTCATGTTTGATATTATCCTTGGGTCTAAGCTCTTTAGGGTGAAGTTGGGTATCCCTTGCCTGGTGGCTATGAACGTGGTACCCTCGGTCTTGCATAAATGTTTAAAATTTATCCATGGAGGTTTTGTACATGTAATTCATGACACCAGCTATAATCCACTGGTTGCTCATGGTAGCTACTCGTTGGACCACTCTTGGCCTGCGCCCATTGGTCCTCTCCCACCTAGGACAAACCTTCTACACAAGATGTATCAGAATTATAAGATAGGGTTCCTAAGCCCAAAAGTGAGATACCCTTCGTCACCTTATGCTATTTCACATAGGGCTTGCTTAAAAGTTGACAACGATGCCACTAAGGCACGTAGGATGGAAGAAGAGAATCGATCCCAAGATCCTCCTTCTTCCTCTTTCGCTGGTCATTCTGATGCTTCTTCTCACTCTGTTATGGTGCCATCAGATTTTGTTCCACGTTGGTGGGAGAATCCTATGGTGCCCACTTGGTGAAAGCCCAAGCATCCTGCATTTGAACTTCCTATTCTACAAATGGAGCCTACACCTGTTCAGTATAATGGGAAGAATGTATCTTGTGGAGATCCCTCTTTGTCTTGACCTTCGTGGCCTCCTACCACTTTTGTTTCTAAAATAGTGAGCATGAAGAGGCCGGTTGTCGAGGCTCTTAAACCAAATCCCCCTACTGCTCCTCGACCTGCTTCTCCTTCTCCCATTTAGGAATTTGTTCCTCCACTAGAAACGGTCATGGTGGACATTCACATGGTTGAGCAGGAGCCTTCTACTCCTGCGTAGCCTCCAACATCCAACTCAAAGAGTCATAGAAACCACCTTGCGCACAAGCACAAGCGTCGATGAAAGGTTCTCTTGGCTGAGCATGCTGTCTCACAAAGGAATGAGGAAGAGACGACTACCTTTGCTTTAGGGCCTCCTATTGTTTCCTCCTCTCCCCTTCCTTTTGCTTCTCTTCAATCTAGTCCCACGTTGCTTTTGACTTTCACTGCGAGTATGAATGTGCATAAGCCCAAGGGGGTACAGGTGTTCATAGCTCCCTCGGTGAAGCTGCCTTTGCTAATATTCGTTCCAAACATCTAGCCTTTCCCAAATCCCATGGATATGATTAATACCTTAGTTGTATCCACTGTAGTTCTTTCTTCCTCTTCCTCCATGCCTCTAGCCTCGTTTGTAGGGATTTCGTCTCCTCTGACCAAGTAAAATGTGGAGTGTGGTCCTTCCAGTAGTGAAGGATGTAAGAGGAGCCCACCTTCTTCACAAGGTGGTCTTGTACTCACTTGTTCTATCCTAGTGACGAAACTAGTCTTGGCTTCTCCTGAGTTCGTCACTGTTCCTGAGTCATTCGGCGAGACTAGCAATGAATCTATGGCACAACCTGCCCTGTTCACTGAAGTTAAACATGGTGCTCCTATTTCCTATTGGATGCATGTTGAATTTTGTGGATGAATTTTTGGCCTTGTCAGTGTTCTTCATGAAATTGTTGACCTTCGAAGAAGACCTTGTGGGGCCTTCTTCCTTGGCCCTTGTTGTGGGAGGTTCGGACGCTCCTCTTAACATCCCACCACTGCAGGCTCATCCCCCTTCCCCCTACGATGATCTAGAGTGGGAAGCAGATGACCTCTTGGTTGATCAATGTTAGGAGGAGGCCCCTTCTTGATCTTATGTGTGTGTCTATTGTGATTTTTTCCCCCATGATCATGCTATGTGTGCCTGGATGACCCCTATCTCCCTTGTTGATGCTTGGATACAGCAGTGGTTTTTGTGTCGTAAACCTTCCTCTATTTGTATCATCATTCTTCCATGTTTATGCTTGATTTTTAATAAATTGGGGTACGATGCAAAGTGTTGGGGGAATTTAGGATTCCCTTCCATGTTGACCCAAATTTTTATTTTTACTTTTTTTTCGTGCATTCTTCCTCATCTGGTTGGGAATTGATGATCTTTTGCCTTGCACTGTAGTTACCTATTATTTATATGAGCATGGATAGATCTAACCCTGCTAAACTAGATCCCCCTATGCCCTTTGTTTGTGTTTTCTTCTTTTCTTTCTCTTTATCTTTATCTCTTCTTTGCTTGAGTTTTCCCTCTCATGTTGGACAACACCTCTCTTCAACATTTTTATTTTTAGAGAACGCATTTGTTGCCAATGAATCTTTTCTTGAGAATCTTCAAAAAAATTCTTCAAAATCACATTCTCAACTTGGAACCCTAACAGAACATGTTTCCTTCATCATGGGTTCATAAAGAAAGGACTTAAGAACCTTCCTCCAAAGCAGGAACAACTTTGACCTTCCCCTCGCATAAGGGCATATTCTTCCTTTTGAATTCCTTGATGAAGTGAACATCTTTCAAAAGGATCCCTTGATGATGGATCAATTTGAAAAAGAGAATATCTACTTTCAAATTTTGCATCCCTTGAGTGGACCCCTTCTTCACGATGAATTCCCAAGGGACCCCTTTGAAAGTCTTCCAAATTGTTGATGGTCTGTGTAACCGTCTGCTTACTTGCCTACATGGCCACTTCCTGACTCTGTGGAGTCTGCATTCCTAGGTTTCCTCCATGCGAGAGATCTTGGGGTATACCTCCCTGCAGGTCTGAGATCCTGTAGGGCACTTCCTTTGAGCTTCCTCCATGCAAGAGATCTTGGGGGTGGCTCCCCTATGGGTCTGTAGGGTGCTTTCTTGGGTTTCCTTTATGAGAGAGATCTTGAGGGTTACCTTCCCTATAGGTCTATGGGTCTGTAGGGTGCTTCCTTGGGTATTCTTCATGCGAGAGATCTTGGAGAATACCTTTCCTATAGGTCTATAGGTCTATAGGGTTCTTTCCTAGCTTCCTCCATGTGAGAGATCTTGGGGGACACTTCCTAGGTATCCTCCATGTGAGAGTTCTTGGGGGACACCATCCTTGCAGGTCTATGGGCCTGTAAGGCGCTTACTTCATGAGGCTTCCTTCATGTGAGAGATCTTTAGGGTTGCCTCCTTGTAGGTCTATGGGATTGTAAGACACTTTATTTCTTTAGCTTCATAGTTCTGAGAAGCTATGCAGTCCTTCACTTGTCCTGCACCTTCAGGTTCGTTAGATCGTGGTTTGCTTCCTTGACGGTTAAGGTATACATTTCTAACCCTACTCTTCTTTGGTCTACTTTACCAAATCACTCATCAATATTTGTGCTTGCTAAAGTGGGGGAAAAATGTATAGGAGTGAATTTTCACCCCTTACGCAAATTCCCCTTTTTCCTTTCTCCACTTTAGAAAAGCAAGTTTGGAGGCTTAATTACACCTAAGCCTATTGCTTTCATTCCACTTGGCACCTGTTTTGAGCATTGGCAAGGGAATTTCTATTGGGAATGCCTGCACGATGCATAGACATTCACACGGCGTGCTTACGTCCCAGGAAAATTCCTACGGCTGAACCTACAGAGGGGTGATCCCATAAAACTAGTTTACAATTTCTAGGAGATTCTATTTTTTGCTGAAATCACATATTTTTAGAAAATATAATGATTTAATCCTTAAAAAGTTCCATTTAAAGCATTCCAATTGAAGAGGGTTTGATCAAACTACCTTAGATCAAACCCCCTTAGATAGAATCTCGCTAGTTTAAAACCATACCTATAACAAAGTCTCCTTTACACCTATCAAAATGTTGATAAAAAACCACTTTTGATTTACCTTTTGGGGGATCAAATGAATTCATTTAAAATTTACTTTTTGTAAGTATGTAGTCCTTATTATAAGCTTCCCAAAAAGTATAATTTTAAATAAATTTAATTTTATTATTATATTTATTATTATATTTATTTTTTATTTCTTGTGAATGTAGGATTTTCATGAAAATCAAGCTCTTTGTTCGCACATGTGGAAAAATAGAAGATTATCAAAAAAAAAAAATGAAAAATATGAGTGCACCAGTTATTAAAGTCCTTGATCCAACAAGAAAAAAATTGAATTTTGATACAAACAAAAAAAGTTGTGTTATACAGTTTGCCTATGTCTGAATTGTAATTGGTTTGACTTCAAAACTTGATTAAGGAAAAAATATTCAATAAAACACCATGAAACCATTTGGGATCACTAAATATCATAGTTACAAATCTAAATTCGAAAAAAATAGAATTTTATCCTTCATGGAAAAAACGTTATGTGTTATACGGTGAGCATCACTCCTTAAAAATGGTGTTTGCTGAAAAAAACTAGTTTTCGAAGCAGATGGAAAAAGAAGTGCAATCTGATTCAAATTTTTTTGAAAAAAATATATTTAGAATCTATAGATAAAATTTCGCAAATCACTAGTTTTCATCATCTTCAAATTCCTCACGGTTTAGCTGCTATAGGTGCCCAAAAGTGAAGATTTAGTTAGAAAAAATTAGTTTAGTGTCCAGTTTGGCCAAAAATTGTAAACTAGTATTGTGGGATCACCCAGAGGTGTTACACTTCTCATTGGCAGTCGACTTGTAATGCCCCCTTCGGCCGACCAACCCAAATATGGTCGTTTTCTTCATCTCTCCTTCAAATTCCCTCCTTCTACATGGATTTCAACTTCTTCCAAGCTTTGAGATCAACTTCTTCACACTCTTCTTGCATTTCAAACACTTCTAGCAGCATGTTTACACTCCTTGGCAGTAATAACTTCACCCCATCACTTCAGTAGAGAAAGTTTAGTACAAAACCATTGTAGAAGAGGCTCGAGTACTTTCATTGTCTCCTCCATTAGCCTTGAGTGATTTTGGTGGAGGTGGTAAGCTTCCCTTTCCTCTCCTCTATTACTTGGTTGAGTAAGCACATTTATTGTCTTGTAGTGTTGTAGTGTTATACTTTACATTACTTTCTTTATCATACTCACTTTCTTGGCTATTCGCGGAGGTGGAAACACCTAAATAGGGGTCTAACTAAGGCAAGACCCTATACATCCACCCAACATTTTTCCTCCTTTTTGTGAGTAGGTGAACATGCTTTTGGGAGCTAGTTGACGAACAAATTTCTTTGTGAGATCATTCTTGCCACCCTAACTCCCGCATTTTTACTTTATCATATTAGAGAGTATTTTGTTTAATTACTAATGTTATTTTGGCCCTTTAGTAGTAGTTAGTTGGGTCGTTATCTTTTTTTCTTAGGTTCGGCCTTGTCTCTTTAGTTGTTTGGTCGTACGAATGCCAATGCACTTGAGAGACGCTAGTGCGTTGCATTGTCATCCCGGGACCGTGCTTCCATCCTCAGGAAAAGAGCTTCCTGAGGCATAGTGTTGAACCTAAAAACCAACTTGCCTAGCCCCGTCCTGTATTTTGGGTTGATAGGGTGATTGAAGGACTTCATAGTCGTCATCATTCTCATCTCGTATTTCCTAACACCACGTCAAGTCGAGGTAAGTTAGGGCAGCCTTCCGCTCTTGGCCGTTCATGACCTAGGGCCTTGAATGTGGTTGGTCCCCCTCTCTTACATTTCTAGTGAACCTAATGTGAACCATTTTGGTTCTGTTTTGCGATACTAATAGTTCCTTTCCTTGTACTCTAGGAGTGTTGTAGGTGTGAGTGTTGCGAGGGTGTCACCTTACAACCCAACCTATGACCCCTAGTTGGCATAGTCGAAAGGTTCCAAAGGTGTTGCGTAACAAAAATTTAATTGGGTCACTGTCTTATCCTTTAACCTTTAAGGATTCTGTGGAAGTATCATCTAGTGTGCATAATGGCCTGCTTCCTACATCAACCTATCCCCTCTGTGCAACATGTGGACAATGGTACTAGTATAACCTTCACATCACAGGACCAGCTGATGGGTTTTAATGGGTAACCATTTCCTCTCTATATCCCCACACAGATCAATTGAAACATCGTAGCAGGTGTTCTCATTGATCCAAAATCACAAGTAAACATAATATTCGAGGAGATCATGTGGATTAACTTCTTACATAAAGATGGGTATGATGCACCTGTGAGTACCATCCGCACACATGACAGGCTTTCCATGCCCCCTTTGGGTAGTATTGTCCTGTCGATCTTGGTTGGACCTAAATCTGTGAAACTCTTGTTTGACATTATCCCTAGGTCTTAGTTCTTTAGGGTGAAGTTGGGTATCCCTTGGTTAGTGGCTATGAACATAGTACCCTCGGTCATGCATAAATGTTTAAAATTTATCCTCGAGGGTTTCGTACATGTAATTCATGACACCGATTATAAACCACCGGTTGCTCATGGTAGCTACTACTTGGACCACTCTTGGCCTACACCCATTGGTCCTCTCCCACCTATGATGGACCTTCTACACTAGACGTATCAGAATTATAAGAAAGGTTTCCTAAGGCTGAAAGTGAGATACCCTTCGTCGCCTTACGCTATTTCACATAGGGCTTGCTTAAAAGATGACAATGATGCCACTAAGGCACGTAGGAAGGAATAAGAGAAGCACTCCCAATATCCTCCTTCTTCCTCTTCCACTAGTCAGTCTAACTCTTCTTCTCACTCTGCTATGGTATTGTCAAATTATGTTTCATGCTTGCGGGAGTATCCTATGGTGCTCGCTTGGTGAAAGCCCAAGTGTCCTGCATTTGAACTTCATGTTTTGTCGACGAAGCCTAGACCCATTTGGTATAATAGGAAGAAGGTCGCCCATGGAGAGTCCTCTTTGTCTCAACCTTTGTGGCCTCCTACTACTCCTGCTTCCAAAATAGTGAGCGGGAAGAGGCTCATTGCCAAGGCTCTTGAGCTGACTCCCCCTACTGCTCCTCGTCCTGCTTCTCCTGCTCCCATTCAAGAATATGTTCCTTCACTAGAGACAGCCATGGTGGATGTTCCCATGGTTGAGTGAGATCCTTCTGCTCCTTTGTAGCCTCCATCATCCAACTCAGAGTCGTAGAAACCACCTTGCTTGCAAGCACAAGCACCGGTAAAAGGCTCTCTTGGCTGAGCAAGCTGCCTCACAAAGGAAGGAGGAAGAGATGACCTCCCCTACTTTAGGGCCTCCTGTAGTGTCCTCCTCTCCCCTTCCTTCTACAGTCTAGTCTCGTGTTGCTTTCAGCTTCCACTATGAGTATGAATGTGCCTAACCCCAAGGGGTTACAAGTGTTCATCGCTCCCTGGGTGGAGTTGCCTTTGCTAATATCCATTCCAAATATCCATCCTTTCCCAAAGCCCATGGATATGATTAATACCTCGGTTGTATCCACTGTGGTTCTTTCTTCGTCTTCCTCCATGCCTCTAGCCTCATCTATGGGGAGTTCGTCTCCTCTGACCAAGCAAAAGGTGGAGTGTGGTCCTTCTAGCAGTGAAGGACCTAAGAGGATCCCACCTTCTTCACAAGGTGGTCTCGTGCTCACTTGTTTTGTCCTAGTGACAGAACCAGTCTTGGCTTCTCCTGAGTTCGTCACCGCTCCCGAGTCACCCGGCGAGCCTAGCGGTGAATCTTAGGCATAGCCTACCCTATCCACTGAAGTTAAACATGACACTCCTGTGGGGTGCATGTTTAATTTCGTGGATGAATTTTTGTCCTTATCGGCGATCTTTGCAAAATTGCTAACCCTAGCTCCATAAGAGCTCAGCGAAAAATACCTTGCAAGGCCTTCTTCCTTGGACCTTGTTGCGGGAGGGTCAAACGTTCCTCCTTTTAACATCCCACCACTACAGGCTCATCCTCCTCCCCCCTACGATGATCTAGAGTGGGAAGTGGACAACCTCTTGGTCGGTCAATGTTAGGAGGAGACCCCTTCTTGATCTTATGTATGTGTATTGTGATGTCTTCCCCCGTGATCATGCTATGTGTGCTTGGATTACCCTTGTCACCCTTGCTGGTGCTTGGATACATGCATGATTTTTGTGTCATAAACCTTCCTCTATTTGTATCATCATTCTTCCATGTTTATGCTTTATTTTCGATAAATTAGGGATGATGCAAAGCGTTGGGGGCATTTAGGCTTCCCTTCCATGTTGACCCAATTTTTTATTTTTAGTTTGTTTTCTGTGCATTCTTCCTAATCTGGTTGGGGATTGATGATATTTTTCCTTGCACCATGGTTACCTATTATTTATATGAGCATGGATAAATCTGACCCCGCTAAACCAGATCCCCTTGTTTCCTTTGTTTGTGTTTTCTCCTTTGCTTTCTCTTTATCTTTCTGTCTTCTTTGCTTGAGTTGTCCCTCTCATGTGTGACAATGCCTCTCTTCAACATTTCAATTTTTTAGAGAATGCATTCGTTGCCAATGACTCTTTTCTTGAGAATCTTCACAAACTTTCTTTAGAATCACATTCTCAACTTGGAACCCTAATAGAACATGTTTCCTTCATCATGGCTTCGTAAAGAAAGGACTTAAGAACCTTCCTCTGAAGCGGGAACAACTTTGACCTTCCCCTCGCGTGGGGGCATATTCTTCCTTTCAAATTCCTTGATGAAGTGAACATCTTTCAAAAGGATCCCTTGATGATGGATCAATTTGAGAAAGAGAATATCTACTTTTGAATTGTGCATCCCTTGAGTGGACCCCTTCTTCACGATGGGTTCCCAAGGGACCCCTTTGAAAGTCTTCCAAATTGTCGATGGTTTGTGAAACCATCTGCTTACATGCCTACGTTGTTGCTTCCTAACTCTACGGAGTTCACTTTCCTAGGTTTCCTCCATGCAAGAGATCTTGGGGGATACCTCTTTGTAGGTCTGAGAGCTTGTAGGGCGCTTCCTTTGAGCTTCCTCCATGTGAGAGATCTTGGAGGTGGCTCCCCTATAGGTCTGCGGGTCTGTAGGGCGCTTTCTTAGGTTTCCTCCATGCGAGAGATCTTGGGGGTTACTTTCCCTACAGGTTTGTGGGTTTGTAGGGAACTTCCTTGGGTATTCTTCATGCAAGAGATATTAGAGAATACCTTCCCTATAGGTCTGTCGGTCTGTATGGCACTTTCCTGGCTTCCTCCATGTGAGAGATCTTGGGAGATGCTTTCCAGGTATCCTCCATGTGAGAGTTCTTGGGGGACACCTTCCTTGTAGGTCTATGGGCCTATAAGGCACTTACCTCATGGGGCTTCCTTCATGTGAGAGATCTTGGGGGTTGTCTCCTTGCAGGTCCATGGGCCTGTTAGACACTTTCTTTCTTCAACTTCATAGTTCTAAGAAGCTATGAAGTCCTTCGCTTATCCTGTACCTTCAGGTTCGTTAGATCATGGTCTGCTTCCTTGATGGTTTAGGTATACATTTCTAACCCTACTCTTCTTCAATCTACTTTACCGAAGCACTCATTAGTATTCGTGCTTGCTAAAGTGGGGGCAAAATGTATAGGAGTGAATTTGCACCCCTTATGCAAATTCCCCTTTTTCCTTTCTCCACTTTAGAAAACCAAGTTCAGAGGCTTAATTACACCGAAGCCCATTGCTTTCATTCCACTTGGTGCCTATTTTGAGCATCAGTGGGGGAATTTCTGTCGAGGACACCCACGTGGCACGTAGACATCCACCCAGCACACTTACGTCCCTGGCAAATTCCTGTGGCTGAACCTATAGAGGTATTACACTTCTTATTGGCAGTCGACTTGTAATGCCCCCTTTGGCTGACCAACTTGAATATGGTCATTTTCTTCATCTCCTTCAAATTCCCTCCTTCTACATGCATTTCAACTTCTTCCAAGCTTTAAGATCAACTTCTTCACACTCTTCTTGCATTCCAAGCACTTCTAGCGGCACTTTTGCACTCCTTGGTAGCAATAACTTCACTCCATCACTTTAGTAGAGAAAGCTTGGGACAACACCATTGCAGTAAAGGTTCAACTACTCTCATTCTCTCCTCCATTATCCTTGAGTTCTTTTGGTGGAGGTGTTAAGCTTCCCTTTCCTCTCCTCTATTACTTGGTTGAGTAAGCATATTTATTGTTTTGTAGTGTTTTAGTGTTCTACTTTACATTACTTTATTTATCATACTTGCTTTCTTGGTTGTCCGTGGAGGTGGAAACACCTAAACGAGGGTTTGATTGAGGTAGACCCAGGCTATACATCCACCCAACATTTTTCCTCCTCTTTGTGTGTAGGTGAACGTGCTTTTGGGAGCTACCTGGCGAATGAATTTCTTTGTGATATCATTCTTGCCACCCTAACTCTCGCATTTTTACTTTATCATATTAAAGAGTATTTTGTTTACTTAATAACATTATTTTGGCCCTTTAGTAGTAGTTAGTTGAGTCATTAGCTTGTTTTTCTTAGGTTGACCTTGTCTCTTTAGTTGTCTGGTCGTACGAACACCAATGCACTTGAGAGACGCCAGCGCACCGCGCTGTCGTCCCGAGACCGCACTTCTGTCCTCGGGCAGAGAGCTTCCTGAGGCATGTTGAGCTCGAAAACCAGCTCGCCTAGCCCTGTCCAGTATTTCAGGTCTGTAGGGTGATTGAAGGACTTCATAGTCCTCATCATTCTCGTCTCACATTTTCTAACACCCCATCAAGCTGAGGTAAGTTAGGGTAGCCTTCTGCTCTTGGTGTAACACCCCTCTGTTTTGGCTCTTTGATCGACCTTTTTCTTCCCTATTATGATTGTGTTTAAGTATGCTTATGATGTAGAAGTTATATGTGGATGTGATGTTCTTTTATTCCGATGTTATCCTCAGGTCATGATTTGGAGTAACTTAGAATATATCTGATTAAATGGTGTTTATGTTATTGAGCTTATCTTTGATGTTAGATGCATCAGTTAATGATACTGTATTGGTGAAAAGGGACGGATTGTATCACTCGCTTGCGAGCGCCCTACGATTTCGAGATTTCCTCTTCACGGTGTGATTGATCATATTATGTATATATGCACGTTCAACATGCTCTTTGTTGCAGGTTGACAGGTACATGACATCGACTCCACCTGGTTTCCAGGTTTGAGCGTGTCCATTAACCAACAGAAATTAATTGGGAGATAGTAGCTAGGTTTTTCGAACCAAATCGTCACCCTAGTCATAGTGTGTTGTTGGGTTGTCATCGGGGTCAGTTGTTTTAACTTGGTCAGTTCCCCTTGTGTGTTTATTTAATTTCAAGTTTAAAGTTATTAAATGACTTGCGTAGTCTAATTAATGATTAAATGTGTTTAGTTGCAAGCTAAAAGTGATTAAATAGCTTTTGGAGATTATAAATGATGAATGTTTTGTCTTATTGAGATGTTGGAAAATTAGTGATTAATTAATTAATTTAATTGAATTAATAAAATAATCTAATTTTGAATTAGATTTATTTTATTGATAATTTGAATTAATTGTGTGAATTAATTAAATTATCCCTATGAATTAAAAGTGTAAAATATTTAATTCTTTTGTTGAATATAAAATGCTAAAATATTTTGAATTCAAATTGGAATTAGAAATATGTTCTATATTTTACTCCTAGAATAAAGTTAAAAATAAAATAAAACAAAAAGGTATTACATGCTATTTGGAAAATAGGATTTTGTTTTAAGTCATTTAAAAATTCAAATGTTTCAAAAGGAAATGACTTGGTAGAAAAGATATTTTCAAAAAATAGTTGACTTTGTTGGTAAAGGATATTTGTGAATTTGAAATTGGAAATGGAAAGGGAGTTACAATTGAATGTGAATTTGAGTTTGAATGGGAATTTGGGGGAAACTCTATTTTAGAGGGGTTTTTCATCTTGGATGGAGGTTCTTTGGTGGTGGGACTTGGATTGGTGAAGGAGGTGGAGAATTTGGCTTGGGATGGATTCAATGGAGGAATTGGAAAACTCCATGTTTGAAGGCTTCAAGTTTTGGAGGAAGAAAACAGGTTCCTCTCATCCTTGTTTGTCCATTTTGAAAATAAATTAGGTCTTCTTCATGCTATGTGAAATCTTGAATGTTGTTGAATCCAATGGAAATCATGGGTTATTTGTTTGAAAACTTGCATGTAGTGTTGAGACTTTGAAAAGAAAACCAAAACTAGAATCAATGATGAAAAAATGAAATGAAAACCCAAAAGAAAACTCCGCATCCAAATTAAATCTTGAAACCCTCTTCTTGTTTGGAAAAATCTGTTGGAGTTTTGGCAAAAAAGCATTGCTCTTTTTCCCAACTTGAACTGGAAATGTTAATTGAAATTTCCCCTTTTTGTAGAAAAGAGAAGAAATTATATATGTTGTTTTATTCCCTGTTTTTTTTTATTATTCTGGTTTATACCAGAAATGAATGGCAAGTTCCAAAAAATAAAAAAATAAAAATCAAATTTTTGTTTTGTGGGGTGGGGAGATCAATCCCCCACCTCCACCAGCGCTGCCGCCGGCGGTAGGCGGCCGCTGTGTGCTCGGCACACAGCCCCGCTGCCCGTAGGCGACGGCCACTGTGCGCAAAGCGCACAGCTCCGCCGCCCGAAGGCGACGACCGCTGTGTGCTTTGCACACAGCCCCGCCGCCGTGGGAGGCGGTGCACTGTGTGCAGAGCACACAGCCCCGCCGACCACGGGAGGCAGGGGCCGCGCGATTAGGGCTTCGACCCCTATTCATTGCTAAATAAAATTCGTTCTTTTTAAATAAATAAAGTTTTTATGTTATAATTTCTTTATGATATTTAATATTATATCTTTAATATTATATATTAATATTTAATATTTAATATTAAATATTTAATAAATAATATTATATATATAATATTTAATATATATATTCAATACTTAATCATTGTGTAATATGGGAATTTAAGCTCTGTTGGATTATAATAATGTTATGTCGATAATTTCGACATTTAAACAATGATGTTTAATTATTTTAAATAGGATATGTTTGAAAATAATTATAGCTTAATTATAGTTGAAGGGAATCGTTTTGTTTTTTTTTTTAAAGGTTAATTTAATCCTTATTTAGGATTGAGCAAATAGAATTAGAATATTCAACTAATTGCTGAGATGGTGCCAAGCGAACAGTAAATAAGTTAATGGTTATTGAAAAAGTTGATTCTTTAAGCAAATATCTATTCTTAGAAATTTTAATTTCGACTTTCAAGAGTATTTAGTAAACCTTAGAATAGAGAAATAATGTGTTTAGAGGCATATGTTTAAAGGAAGCGAACTCTGAAGTGATTAGTTCATTGGTATAGATAAAATGAAAATTGAGTTTGGGCCAACGGTTTTCTTAAAATATTGACTTTGTTTGATTTATTTATTCTATGATGAAGTATGGATTAGATGACTTAATTGAAATGATTTTTGGATATAATAGTGAAATTAGAGATAATGATTGGGTTGGTTTAATCCGTTGTTTTTGATCATTAAATCTTGAGTTTCGAACATAGTTGAGGAGCTGGGGATAGCGAATGGTTTATTTTAATTAGAGGACTTTATTTATCAACTGTTGATCATAATAATAAATGTGATTGTGAAACAAAATGTAATTATTGGTTGTGACTCCTTAAGTGGTCAACATGCTTAACTCACTATTAGGTATATTCGTTTGGAATATAATTGAATTCAAGTAGAGATAAGATTAAGTTGGTTTATTTAAGGCTAAGTTGAAATCAAGACTGAAATCATTTAATCTGAATGTTTACTTTTCAAGTTGTTTACTTATAGAATATGATTGCGGAACTGGGAGTAAACGATGAACTTATTAATTAACCTCAATGTTTTATCAAACGAGTGTTTAATCCATAGTATGTGATCAGGAAACTTAGAGAGAACGGTGGATTTAAATTTTAACCAGATAGCTGCATTATTAAAGTGATTTGATTATGAATATGGTTATGGAATTTGGAGTGGATGATCTGTTCTTTAAATATTTCAAGGTCATGGAAAGAAATGGAATCAATTGAATGGATAAATGCAATTCATGAAACCTGTGTTTGAATGGATTTAGGAAATCCGAACATTAGCTTCCTGCTTGTCTGGAATGTTTTCAGTGTTTATTGTTTGCATTCGATGTTATGGAATGAGAGTGAATGTTTTGAGAATCTTCCAGTTATGGGTTCATTTATTGGTATGGGTGGTTTTATGTGAGTCAGCCTTTATTCTGTACTTTGGTCTCCGTGTTATGAGAAAGTTTGTTTAACAAAATTACATCTTTAGTCATTTAAAGAACGTGTGTTTTTATGATTGTTGATTTTAAGTCATTTCTTGTTGTTCATGTAAGTCTTCCAGTGTATTATCTTGAAACGGTGTTGTGCATCATGTGTTTGTTATTGTTTCAATTGGGAAGTTCTTGAGTTATGTTTCAGTAGAAACCTGGTTACCACAACAAGTTGTGTGACCTTTTGGCTTAAGGTTAAGTCGTGTTTCAATTTGTTATGCGGGATGTTATCATGTTAGTCAACCATGTGTTAGTCTGAGGTAGTGCACGCTTTGGTTTCAGTTTTGGGCATCCGTAGTGATGTGTTACCTGAGGGGTGTTTGATTATTTGTGATGAGTGTTAGTGCATTGTCTACCCTTGGTCTGTGGTTGAGTTTTGTGTTGTCGATAGGGGAGTGGCTTTCAAACGAGCGCCGGGCCCAAAGTGGTTCCAAGATAACTCGTGTGGAAGTCAGTTAATTAAGTGAAAATTAAAATAACTTATACTAGGAAGAGAGTAGCTTGAACATTAATAAGATAATTTAGCCTCGCTCATTGGCTCAAGGGCTTGTACGAGACTTGAGATGAGTCAGGAAGGCCTGGAATGGCAAGATCGTTATCTCGTCTTTATGAGAGATAATCGATTCCGCTCTGGTGTGCATGTGGGGCTGGGAGTCGGTTGAGGTTTCCAGGATATCCCTAGAGGGGGGTCGGGACCTAGGAAGACTTGCCAGGAGATCCCCTGCAGCCTTTGCGATGACAGTCCTCCTATGACAGCAGTCGGTATGGTGTTGTACCGTTGGTTTATTTTGTACAGTGTTGGTACTCGATTTTGTACTCTGGAAGCATTGTAACTTTGATGTTAAGTGATGTGGTATATGTTCTTGTTTGCAGTTCAGTTTTTGTGTTAGCCTGTGTCTAGTGGTAGATGGTCTTGTCTAGGAAATCCTTGTTACTATCTCCTAGCACGGAGGGAGTGGGGCCTTTGGGTTCCACGTGGTCGGGTGGCGTGCATCTTATTCCGTTGGTTTTTCTTCTTGATCATGTGGTCGTGATTTCCTGTTGGAGAGCTCGTTGGATCCAGATGCTACTCTGGCTTCATTCTTTTCAGTTGATCCTTATTCTTTTACCCCTCATTTGTTATCGAGGTGGAATTTGTAAATTGTAATTATGATTTTTGGACTTACCTCATTCGGGGAATGAGTGTTGTAACCTTATTGTTTAAATGTTAATTGGAATCTTGAGGTATTCATTATTCTTGTTGTAATTTATCTTGTATGGGATGTATGTAATCTTAATTTTGTAAGTGATTAATGTTTTAGTTTATTTTAATGATTGTTGTTGTTGGGTTTTAAAGTAACCTTTGTCTCATGGCCTTAGAGGTTGTTGGCAATGTATATTCATCTATCATGTTATTTGTATAAAAATAAAATAAAAAATAAAAAATAAAAAAAATTGGTGCTTTTAGGTTGTGAATTGCAACTTCCTCTAGGGTTGCGTGGCGGGGCATTACACATGGTATCAGAGCCTAGGTTTAAACACTGGGAACTCTGGGATTATGTTGGACCCATTATGTTGTAAGTTGTGTAGGTTTATACTCTAGGCCCTATGAGCCATTGTATTGATCTAGTTTTTTTTTCTCTTTCGTGTTGTTTTCCTTTTGGGTTGATTTCTCTTGTTTGCCTAGAAGTTGTGAGATGGTGTAGGTCCAATGGTGCAGGAAACCAGTGGAAAGGATAGGATCCTCGGTGTAGTGCGCAATGCATCGATATCCTTTCTATTGGAAGAATTCATTATGGACGATTATGTAGTGTGTGATTTTGATGTGTTGTGTGTGGTGGACGACAATCAGTTTTGTTGTTGTTTCCACCCTTGCATGTCTTTTGTTGAATGCTTTTGTGAGGGTTAGGCTCGCAAGCCTACCAAGAAGTGTGTTTTGTTTGTTTTCCTTCTTGTTGTAGGGCTCTTTCATTGTGTAAAGGGTTGTGACCCTTGAGTGATTCTTGAGTGTGGTTGTAGTGTGTTTGTTGGTGGGTTGCAGGTGACATGTGTCGCCTAAAATTGCCTTTGCTTGGTTTCTTTGTTCGTGTTCTTGGATATTTTGGGTGACCTTGAAGGTGCCAAGAAGTTTCTTTTGTGTGCATTCTCTATTGGAATCTTGTAGTTTTCTCTCTACATGCAAGTATCTGATGCATATCTTCTTGTGCTTTAACTCTTTGTGCAAGTGATTGCGTGAATGACCCTTATGTGGTGTTGAAGTTGTCTTTTGCATGTAGTATTGAATAGAGAATTATGAGATATGAAATAGGAAATGAATGAACATGTTATTAGTTCATAGAGAATTGTGCATGCTCTCATGTGGTAGATGCATTTGTGTGAAAGTGATTGTGTGATGACGAAGCCATGATTGCATTCGTGTCTATGTTAGAACTATAAATATTTTGTCTCCTCTCTCTCGTTCTATTGGGTTAACGAAGATGTTTGTACTTAAAGAGTGTGGGATATGTTGCATCTTATAAGAAATGTTTATGTATCCATGAAAGTTGTTTTATTAGAATCGAACCTTGGGTAAAGGACTTAAGTCCCCAAGTTGCATTCATAATCAGGGAAAATGTATAATATGAATAGAAAATCATTTTGCAGTAAGTAAAAGTTTAAAGAAAAGGGATTAGTGGAACCATTGCATGTCATTGATAAATGCATTATAGGTGCATATGTTGTTGGTGAGGCCTATAGTCCCCAACTTTATTGTTAAATTTTAAGAAACCATGTAGATGATAAATTATTGTACCTAGATTCAAAATGCAAAAAGTTAGATGAACGTTGAAATGATAATGTTGCACACCTTGCCCTGAGTAAACATTGAAATGATATCACATTAGGTGTGGCTTTATGATGATTCTCGATGATGTGTTTTGGTGCATAGGGCACTATGTATGTTAATTCATATTTATGTGATTCAGAATTTTGGGTTGGCGGTTGCTTTACCATGTTAATTGTATAGATTGATAGTGTGCTTGGGTATGTTGATTTTAGTACAGGCTGCTACTGTTTAATGTTGAGGTATGGAGTGGTTTAGTATTGGAACCATTGTTTATGTGAGTATTTTAATGAGCTTGAACTAGGGGTATTTGCAGGCTTCCAGGAGTAAGCCTGACCCTAGAGGGGGAGGATGTAACACCCCTCTGTTTTGGTTCTTTGATTGGCCTTTTTCTTCCCTGTTATGATTGCGTTTAAGTATGCTTATGATGTAGAAGTTATATGTGGATGTGATGTTCTTTTATTCCGATGTTATCCTCAGGTCATGATTTGGAGTAACTTAGAATATATCTGATTAAATGGTGTTTATGTTATTGAGCTTATCTTTGATGTTAGATGCGTCAGTTAATGATACTGTATTGGTGAAAAGGGACGGATTGTATCACTCGCTTGCGAGTGCCCTACGATTCCGAGATTTCCTCTTCACGGTGTGATTGATCATATTATGTATATATGCACGTTTGACATGCTCTTTGTTGTAGGTTGACAGGTACATGACATCGACTCCACCTGGTTTCCAGGTTTGAGCGTGTCCATTAACCAACAGAAATTAATTGGGAGATAGTAGCTAGGTTTTCCGAACCAAATCGTCACCCTAGTCATAGCGTGTTGTTGGGTTGTCGTCGGGGTCAGTTGTTTTAACTTGGTCAGTTCCCCTTGTGTGTTTATTTAATTTCAAGTTTAAAGTTATTAAATGACTTGCGTAGTCTAATTAATGATTAAATGTGTTTAGTTGCAAGCTAAAAGTGATTAAATAGCTTTTGGAGATTATAAATGATGAATGTTTTGTCTTATTGAGATGTTGGAAAATTAGTGATTAATTAATTAATTTAATTGAATTAATAAAATAATCTAATTTTGAATTAGATTTATTTTATTGATAATTTGAATTAATTGTGTGAATTAATTAAATTATCCCTATGAATTAAAAGTGTAAAAGATTTAATTCTTTTGTTGAATATAAAATGCTAAAATATTTTGAATTCAAATTGGAATTAGAAATATGTTCTATATTTTACTCCTAGAATAAAGTTAAAAATAAAATAAAACAAAAAGGTATTACATGCTATTTGGAAAATAGGATTTTGTTTTAAGTCATTTAAAAATTCAAATGTTTCAAAAGGCAATGACTTGGTGGAAAAGATATTTTTAAAAAGAGTTGACTTTGTTGGTAAAGGATATTGGTGAATTTGAAATTGGAAATTGAAATTGAGTTACAATTGAATGTGAATTTGAGTTTGAATGTGAATTTGGGGGAAACTCTATTTTAGAGGGGTTTTCATCTTGGATGGAGGTTCTTGGGTGGTTGGACTTGGATTGGTGAAGGAGGTGGAGAATTTGGCTTGGGATGGATTCAATGGAGGAATTGGAAAACTCCATGTTTGAAGGCTTCAAGTTTTGGAGGAAGAAAACAGGTTCCTCTCCTCCTTGTTTGTCCATTTTGAAAATAAATTAGGTCTTCTTCATGCTATTTGAAATCCTGAATGTTGTTGAATCCAATGGAAATCATGGGTTATTTGTTTGAAAACTTGCATGTAGTGTTGAGACTTTGAAAAGAAAACCAAAACTAGAATCAACAATGGAAAAATGAAATGAAAACCCAAAAGAAAACTCCTCATCCAAATTAAATCTTGAAACCCTCTTGTTGTTTGGAAAAATCTGTTGGAGTTTTGGCAAAAAGCATTGCTCTTTTTCCCAACTTGAACTGGAAATGTTAATTGAAATTTCCCCTTTTTGTAGAAAAGAGAAGAAATTATATATGTTGTTTTATTCCCTATTTTTTTTATTATTCTGGTTTATACCAGAAATGAATGGCAATTTTTATTTTTTGGAAACAAAAAAATAAAAATAAAAAAATCAAATTTTTGTTTTGTGGGGTGGGGAGATCAACTTCTAATTCTCCACTAAATGCCATTGCCGGCGTAGATGGCCATCGTGCTCGCGGCCACGTACTGGCCAAGACGCCATCGGGCCGCCGCACAAAGCCTCACGCATCTCGCCCCAAGGGCGACCGGCCGGCCGTAGGTCATATCACACCACCAATCGCGGGGAGGTGGGTGGACCGGTGTGAGCACATAGCCCTCACGACCATGGGAGGCGGGGCTGCGTTAGGGCTTCGGCCTCCAAGAAAGAATAAAAATTTGTTTCTTTTAAAACAAAAAAATAAATAAATAAATAAAGTTTTATTTTATAATTTCCTTTATGATATTTAATATTATATCTTTAATATTATATATTAATATTTAATATTTAATATTAAATATTTAATAAATAATATTATATATATAATATTTAATATATGTATTCTGTACTTAATCATTGTGTAATATGGGAATTTAAGCCTCGTTGGATTATAATTATGTTATGTCGATAATTTTGACATTTAAATAATGATGTTTAATTATTTTAAATAGGTTATGTTTGAAAAGAATTATAGCTTAAGGGAATCATTTTTTTTTTTTTTAAAGGTTAATTTAATCCTTATTCAGGATTGAGCAAATAGAATTAGAGTATTTAACTAATTGCTTAGATGGGGCCAAGCGAACAGTAAATAAGTTATTGGTTATTGAAAAGTCGATCCTTTAAGCAAATATCTATTCTTAGAAATTCTTAATTTAGACTTTCTAGAATAGTTAGTAAACCTTAGAATAGAAAAATAATGGGTTTAGAGGCATATGTTTAAAGGAAGCGAACTCTGAAGTGATTAGTTCATTTATATAGATGAAATGAAAATTGAGTTTGGGTCAACGGTTTTCTTAAAATATTGACTTTGTTTGATTTATTTATTCTATGATGAAGTATGGATTAGATGACTTAATTGAAATGATTTTGGATATAATAGTGAAACTTAGAGATAATGATTGGGTTGGTTTAATCCGTTATTTTTGATCATTAAATCTTGAGTTTGGAACATAGTTGAGGAGCTGGGGATAGTGAATGGTTTATTTTAATTAGAGGACTTTATTTATCAACTGTTGATCATAATAATATATGTGATTGTGAAACGAAATGTAATTATTGGTTGTGACTCCTTAAGGGGTCAACATGCTTAACTCACTATTAGGTATATTCGTTTGGAATGTAATTGAATTCAAGTAGAGATAAGATTAAGTTGGTTTATTTAAGGTTAAGTTGAAATCAAGACTGAAATCATCTAATCTGAATGTTTACTTTTCAAGATGTTTACTTATAGAATATGATTGTGGAACTGAGAGTAAAGGATGAACTTATTAATTAACCTCAATGTTTTATCAATCGAGTGTTTTATCTATAGTATGTGATCAGGAAACTTAAAGAGAATGGTTGATTTAATTTTTACCAGATAGCTGCATTATTAAAGTGATTTGATTATGAATATGGTTATGAAATTTGGAGTGGATGATCTGTTCTTTAAATATTTCAATGCCATGAAAAGAAATGGAATCAATTGATTGGATAAATGCAAGTTATGAAATCTGTGTTTGAATGGATTTAGGAAATCCGAACATTAGCTTACCTACTCGTCTGAAATGTTTTCAGTGTTATTTGTTCGCATTCGATGTTTTGGAATGAGAATGAATGTTTTGAGAATCTTCCTGATATGGGTTCATTTATTGGTATGGGTGGTTATACGTGAGTTTTTATGATTGTTGGCTTTAAGTCGTTCTTGTTGATCATGTAAGTCTTCCAGCAGTGTTTTCTTGAGATGATGCTATGTCTCTTATGTTTTTCTTTGGCTATCTTGGATTATGTGTGAGTTAAGCTCAAGTGGTTACCTGGTTCTTGGAATGGGTTGTGTGACCTTGTGATTCATGGTTGAGTCGAGTTATCAGTTTGTTATGTGGGCCTCAGTATGTTAGTCAACCTTGTGTTAGCCTTGGGTAGTAATGCTTGGTTTTGAAGCCATGGACCATCCAGAGATGTACACCGCTGAGGGCGGTTTTGATTATCAGATAAGTGTTATGCATTCACCCCTGGCATGTGGTTGAGTTACAAGTTATCGAGAGAAAGTGGGTTTTCTCAAACTAGCTGCATCTTAAAGTGGTTCCCAGACAACTCTGTGTGAGCCATGAATTACAGCACCAAATAACTTATTCTCTAGAGAGCTTTTGAAACATTAATAAGATACCTTTAGCCTACTGGCTCAAGGGCTGCACGAGACCTGAGATGAGTCGGAAGGCTCTGGAATTTGGCAAGACCCATATCTGTTCCTTTGAAAGATAACCAGACCTCACTCTAGTGCATAATATGGCACCGGTTCATGAGAGGTTACCGTGATATCCAGAGGGAGTCGGACCTAGGAAGCACACCATTGATAACCAATGCAGCCTTTGTAGATGACACCTCCCATGACAGCCAAGGAAAAGAAAATCTGCTATTTTATTCCTTTTGTTCAAAGGATGGTGCACTGATTTGCACTGGAAGCATTGTAACCATTGTGTTAAGTGATGTGGTTTATGTTCTTGTTTGCAGTTCAGTTTTTTGTGTGAGCCTGTGTCTAGTGGTAGATGGTCTTGTCTAGGAAATCCTTGTTACTATCTCCTAGCACAGAGGGAGTGGGGCCTTTGGGTTCCACGTGGTCGGGTGGCGTGCATCTTTCCGTTGGTTCTTCTTCATGTTCGTGCGTTCGTGTTTTCCAGTTGGAGAGCTCATGGGAATCAGTTCTTCTCATGCCTTGTTCTCTCAGTTCTTATTGTATTTTATTACCCCTCAGTTGTTATCGAGGTGTAATTTGTATTATGTAATCATTTGGTTGGAATTGCCTCATTCAGGGAATGAGTGTTGTAACCTTATTGTTTAAATGTTAATCTGGAATCTTGAGGTATTAATTATCCTTGTTGTTATTTATATTGTATGGAATGTATGTTGTCTCATTTCCTTAAGTGAATAATGTTTCAGTTATGTTAATGTTATTTGTTGTGGGGTTTTTAAGTAATCTTTGTCTCATGGCCTTAGAGGTTGTTGGCAATATGTATTCATCTTACATGTTATTTGTACTTAAACAAAAAAAAAATTGGTATGTTTAAGTAGTGAATTGCAATTTCCTCTAGGGTTGCGTGGCGGGGCATTACATCTACCAAGTTCTAAACAGATACAAATCTGCTATTTCCATAGAGGAGATTGATGATTTAAAAAGAAAATACCATGCCATTTCTTTCTTGAGAAGTCATGTTTGCATTCATGATTTGCAACTTCCATCTTCATCCAAAAATAAATTCTATTATCATTATGTGCCTGATATTAACAAATCAAAACCTTCTTTTGAGCATGATCGCCAACACAAAGGTAAATGAGTGGAAATAGAAGAAAGCTCGATTAATGGCTTTCAACATGTTGGTGGAAAATCTGCATCTTTTTGAAAGTGGCTTCCTAGCTTATCAATCTTATGTTTAGTAAGGTTTTTTAATCTCTAGTGTTATGTATTCAGGTCACGGGTATATCTAGTATGATGTCTTGTTTTGGGTATTTTGGGTGCATAAGAGAATGTGCATATGTACCGATGTATTCAACCAATGTGCTTATGTAACGTTGTAATAAAACAATTGTTCATTTTTACTAGGACCTCACTGGTCTTTTTGATATTTTATAAAATTTGTTACTCGGATTGCAACTAGGGGTTTTCTTGCTGGTTCTTTCACGCCAGTATGTCCGCCTGAACAAGCTATATGTAAAATATTATATATAAATAAAATTAGAAGTGGTCTCCCACTTTTTCCTAAAAAAAAAGTTCTTGTAAATGTCCACATCTTTTTCCTTGACACAGTTGCTATTTTTCCTACAACAAGTTTTTCTTTTATGCAAGGTCCCACTCACTCCAATATTAGTACAAAAAAACTATACCCATAACACCTAGAATGTAAGATGACCAAGGCTTAATACCAAATCAAAGAAAGTAGTGGTGTAAAGATATTCCTACACTAATAAATGGGATATTATATACTCAAGCACTAACAATACCTACAAGCCAATCATATGAATCATGTGATATTATATACTCAAACACTAATAAATGGGATGTTTTGAAACTATAGGTTAAAAGCGGTTTATTGAAACCATGAGTGAAAATCATTCAACCACAATTTTTGTATTCCACTTTGATATACTCAAACCCATTAAAATATTTCTTATGATTTTTCATAATGTTGGTCAATACTTTACTATAAATATTCTATAGTCATGCTCTTAAATGTCATAAGAATATGTCATAAGAGGGTTTCATCTTATAAAGCTATAATGATATTATATGCTCTTAGAATATCTTAGACACCTCCCAAAGCATTCAACAAATGACAAATAACTACCAACAAAAAGTGAGATGCCTCATTTCCTAATATGAGGACAAAATAATAAATCAAAATATTAGGATGCAAGGTTGACCCACCTTTCCCAATACTTGGAGAAGTTTATCATCTATTGAGGAGTGGATCCCAACAACAATTGTGGTTAGTGCTTACTACTAATCCAAGGAATACCTATTCATTTTTTCTTTATTGCATGTCTAATAACTCCTCATCTCAAGTTAAATTGTGGGAATAGATTTTTATGCCCTCCCTATGACTAAATGGCTACAAGGAGGTGAATATGATATGGTGGAAAAAAATAAGATATAAGTTGGTTTAGTTCTCATAAACTCTCCAAAAAATAATTGAATTCCTACATCTTAACTAGAAATACCATGAGGGGTTTAGATCCCATTTTAGACAAAAAATATACTTATACTCATCACTAGTTCACTTTTACCAACTAAAGAGATGGTGAACTAAGGGAAACTTAGTTGTATTGATAAATTTTTCTTAGTTATTTCTCTTTCCATTGTCCCCTCTCCACAAAACACCCTTATTTAAGTAGATTATATTAAACCTATGTCACATATCACCTCCAAATTCTTTAAACTTTTCAAACTTCTTATTCCTCATACCTAATAATCTATCCTTCAAGCTCAACACTTCCCACCTCAATAAAATTGATCACCTTGCTTCCCTAATATCCCTTTGGTTGATGTTCCTAGACCTCAACGAATGTTAAGTGGATACAATTGTGGAATGATGTGATTAAATCTATTGCACACTACCTTACTATGATCTTACAATAAGAATATGGCTAGAAAGAGATCTAGAATGAAACATATGTGATCCAACAGGAAAAATAAACTAGAGCTGGTTTTTAACATCTCTACTAATAACCTTTCTCCAATGAGTGGTTAAGCCTCAAGCTGAAATACAGTCCTAGGAACATTTAAAACTAATTTGTAGAGGATCTCAAATTAAGAGATAGGCTACATTGGATGAAAGGATTATGCAGGATAAATTATTTTTAGTTATCTCAACATACTACATTTTCAAAGATGGATAATATCTATCGCTTGATCAAGAGTAGAGGTAGCTCCAATGGACAACTCTGATTAATATTAAACCCATTTTCCTCCAACACATTACAATAACATTTAATTGATCTAGCTGGAAGGAGATCCAATTCCAAGACATAGTTGAGTGAAATTAATTGTTCTGCATGTTCAAAATAACTATCCCAAAAATAAACATTTAGATAATTTATTAACCCTTGAGGAGGTTGATATTTCCTTGAAGGATTTGAATACTCAAAAAGTCTTGGAATAGATGGTTTAGCTACACAATTCCTTAAAACAATATGTCCATTCATCAAGGAGGACTCTATGAGGTATAAAAAGTAGCTTTATCAAAGGGATCCATCACTTAAATTCTATTAATCAAGGGTTGATAAATTAATTCCTAAAGGAAAAATATATTTTTTTATCTAAGGGTGGATACTAATTACTCTTCTTAATACCTCCTACAAGATTGCGGCTAAATCCATAGCTAAAATAATTAAACAGATGACACAAGAAATTGTAAGAGTAGAAAAAACTATATTTATATAAGAGGGAGATTTAAATTATAAAACTTGAATCTTTTTAAGGTATCTCATTATATTCTACTTACTCTAACTTAAATTTAAAAAAAAAAACATTAAAATCCATAAAACAAATTTCAAAGACATAATAAATTATTACAATATTATTTAAAAATCTAATTGTAATGAACATGTTATAGTAATAAATATTCAAATTTTAAATCTATGCAAAAATATATAACCAAATGATCCTTAGTTTTTATATATAATTTGTGATGAGAATGTTGAATATTGTAATTTTTTAGGCCAATATTTGGGCACTAATTCACCATTGTTAAAATGATCAGGTTAGTTTATTCATTGTTATTTTTTATGATTATAATTGTTTTCAATTTCTATTAAACCAAACTCAAAATAATGGTATAGATTAAGATTGTTTTCTTTATCATAATTAGAAGTTGTATAAATTGTTAAATTATATATTTTTTAACATATATAAAATGTATGGCTGGATTAGTGAGATATTTATAACAAGTATGGAATATATTTAATCATATAATTATTTTTGTAATAGAGATGAATAATTAAATAAATGCTATAACAATATATAAGAGTTAGATAAAAGAATTAAAACTAAATATATTAATAACAAATAGTGATACTATTATTGAGGGTAATATAAAGGGGGGTCGTCATACTAAAATAAGTCGTAAATAAAATCACCCGAGTAAGAAAAGTATTTTATTGATAATCTTATTAGGGATGCTAAGATGGTAATAAAAGTTTTGCAAGCAACAATTAGCTGACAAATAATAGTGTTTATGCACTATTGTAAATATATATATATACATTATTAATATTATTAATAAAATTTATTATAGTATTGATATGGGTATTAATGGATGGTATTTGTAATAGTATAAATGAGGGTATATGTAAACATGATATCACTATCACATTAACATTTCTATTATGAGTAAAGTTGAATATTATTTGTGAGTAATAAAATTGATAGAATGTTTGTATTAATTGTAGAGGGAGCCTTAATATCATCGAGTATTGTTAATACTCTTATCAATATTCATATCGATAGTTACCTTAATACTAATGTTAGCATACTTAACCTTATTAATGTTCATCGATAATTGGATAGCATTTTTGGCAAAACCTTTTATAGATGTTGAAATATGAGAGGAAAATAAATAAATAAATGCAAACCATATAATTATTCATGTTGTTATTACCATCAAAAGTTACATATTTAGTACTTTAAATGCCATCATTGGGTCATGAGGAACTATCCTAATAATCATAATACCATATTGACCTTACTATCAACAAGAAATAGAAGTAGGAACAACTCATTGTGGGTTACGATGACATAACCATTATAATGAGAATATTAATAGTGTAACCATTAAATTGTGATACTTGCAAATTTAATATTTAAAGTATAGTTAATAGTGAGAGATGCATTAATAATAGTATCGCATTAGCAAGTTAAACCAACAAATTAATTAAAAAAAGGATGTTAATTCCATTGGAGATGGTTATTGTTGCATCATTTAAATGCTTAAAGCATTAATTAGCATAATTAAAGGATTCAAAAAAAAAAATCGGTTTCTAATGAAAATCATGGGCAACACCTGAGATATTTTAACATATATGTAAAAGTCCCAAAGTTTTAATTTAGGAGGATATTTATACCTGTAAGCACGCACATAAAGTCAAACCTATTGATTTGATTCTAATAAATTAGTTTTAACGATTCCACCTATAGCTTCAAGTAATCTTATAAGTTTAAATAGTTTGATGGTGTATCTAAATTTGATACATATAAAAAAGATAATGTCCACGATTTTCTTCCAATCTATAATTTTGATGTTCAATATATAATCGAGGATGATTCCACCATAATGTAATGAGTATCCATCCCATGGAGGATTTTGAGTATTGTCTCTCATTAAATCCATCCTCTTATGAGATTCTTATGGAATATGGATATTCTAGTGTGAATTCTTAATTTTAGACATATCTTAACTAGATAAATTTAGGTTCAATGAAGGCAATAGAACTTTTTTTTCACTTACATAATCCTATTTTTAAGTTAATTTATGTTAACAACTATTAGATAGATATTTTTATCCCCAATTATTTTCAAATAATTTTACACTAATCTTTGTTTTCTTATTCTTTCTTTCATTGTTTCATTTAAAATTTGAACCATTTAAGGCTGCTATGTTATAGATTATAGTTGTCTTCCAATTATTTTTAAATTTTTAATGGTATAAAAATATTATTGATGAGTAGATGAATTATTAGAACTATTTTAGATAAATATATTCACTATATCTAGATATATTATTTACCAAGGTCTCATTGCTCCTTTAGGTGTACATACATATATAACATGGAAAATGAAGATGTTCCACCTACAAAAAAAATTGTTTGGAAATACCACTAATGAGATTGAAAAATTGAGAGATTCATTAGCATAGGGTGCAAACCCGAGGATATATAGTGAACCGTGCATGCTAATATTGCATAGTCTAGAAAAACTAAAAGATGAACTTGAGAGGACTAGTGCATATTCCCCAGATAGAGTAGCTGCTATTCTTTCCCGCATGCGGGAAGAAGTACATGGTGACGTTCTCCTTAAACAAATATAGGATAGTGTGACCAGAGAAATGATAAAAGCCACTTGTTTTCCATTTTATCAAAATGTGCTTAAGGTTAGGGGATACCAGGCCACTAGATGTGTCAATCATGCTATGGCCTCATTGATCTACCCACGATTTCTCGCAACACATGGTCTATACCCAAACAATGACCAGATTCCATTGTATTTTGTTCAGCAGTTGTATGATGAGGTCTATTTGGGCCTCAAAGTCAACTACCTGGACATTCCACCATATGATGGTTAGGGGCATGGAAGGATTGTTGATAGGCCCACCTACCATTGAGCAGATAGACCACCCCCAGTGTTTAGGGTATTGGTTGGTGAGAGGTCTCCTACTCTCACCCCATCTCTAGCCCCCATAGCAGATGAGGTTGTCATTGCTTCCCAAAAGCAAGCGATTGACACTGTAGGTGACATTACGGTTGCCACCACTAGGATATCTAATGATTATGTAGGTCAGTATTTGATGTCTACACATTCCCGATCCACGCCATTTTCAGCACAGTGGACCACCATGGATCCTTTTATAGTGGTCGACATCCCTACTCCTACACAACTTGATGCACTTACAGGAAATATGGCATGCATGACTGCATTGTTTAGCTGAGGACCTGTTGGAGGCATATGCCCACATTGCATCAGACAATGGGATCGATATAGAGCATGTTAGAGATCATTTGAGATGCAGAGGTCGTTCAGTTCCAAGATCCCATCACTCTCAGCCCAACACTAGTGCACGTTAGGATCCACCTACAGATCATTTGACAGCTACACAGACTATGGGTTTTACTGATATGTTGATTGGTTCTGGTTCATCATTGTCGATGCCATCTCACCTACATAGTCCTCTACATTCACTATTTATGGCACAACATGGGATAAATCAGATGGATGCAAATGTTGATTCGTCACTTGACCATGTGGTGGATATGGTGGAGGTGGTCCTTGCAGAGGACTTAGGTCATCTGATATCAGATGATGTGCATGTATGCGTGCATGTGCATGTTTCAATTCTTTTTTCATTATTTTAAATTTTTTTTTAACTAGATATTCATGTAAGTTGATATATATATGTATATATATTGTTATAGGTGGACATACCTCATATCACTCTGAGCCTTGGTCCAGATCATGTGCATGATCAATGTGACTCTGTGGATGAATCTGCTGCTAGTGGACGTGTGAGTTTTAAATTTTTATATAATCACATGTGTATATGTACATGCAAAATATTTATGTATGCATAGATCTAGATTGATATTTAAAAATACAAGTTCATTTAAAAATAACTTTCATAAAATTTATTTAATATAAATTATATATATTTAACACATCCTGTACACAATTTTATTTGTAGGGCTCAGTACATCCATCAGAGCAGGACCGTTCTCATTCAGATGGTTGTTCGACTAGGAGTAGACATTCATATTAGGCCCTGCACACTAGTGTTGATGGTCAAAATGGAACAACAACAGTTAAAAAAAATATTGCTATTTTGTTTCTTCTGAAAGAGAAAGATAACACATGGATATCTTAGCTCCCAAGGTCTTTATAGTTGGTTCTCAACTGTGCTGATGTCCCTCAATGGTCAATGTAGCAGTAATGTTCAAGGGGCCTACTTGAGTGAGCTTCTAGATTGTTATAAGATCAAGCATGAATTTAAACCTACTCTAACTAGGGGTTTTAAAGAAATATAAAAAGATAGACCAGAGTTTTAAAACAAAAAAGAATGATAATTCACCTATCTTAACCAGACTTGTTATCTTTCAAGGATTTCTAAGCTAAAACTGCAAAACAAAATTAACTTGTGATTGACACACAATTTCATTCATTTAGAGTGTTGATTTCAATAACAAATTGCAATTTATCATTTTAAAAAAACATTAAAGTAAGACCTCCATCCTTGAAAGATTCTCAAATCAAATGATTAACTCAAGACAAACACCATTCTGAAACACAATCTGAAGTAGATTAAGATCTGGTTGCTTCTACTATTAATGAAATAGATAAACAACACTTACAAAGCTGGCACAATCACTAGTGTATAGAAAATCTATGACTCTGAATTTTTTCCATTTATATTGAGAAAACTAAAAGATACATTATTGGTTCCTACTAAATCTAACTGCAAAATAAGAAGAAAAAAGAAGCTCCTATTATAAAGAATCAGGATGTAGTCCTGTCTCCTCCTGCCTCAAAAAATTCCTACTCTATTACTACTCTTAACTTCTAACCTTTTCTTTAGTTCTAACCTTAACTATCTAACTGTATTTTTTCTTCTCTAACTTTCTTCTAAATCCTTCTAACCTTTACAAAGAGGCAAGAATTCCATATATATATATAATGTACCAAAAGAATGCGTTGTCCCCCCTACATTAGGGTTTACAAAATATCTGCTTCTAGGAGAGTTAGCTCTTAGATCTTTCTGAAGAGAGTAAAAGTTGCATTCAATGTGAAACCCCGTTGCCCATGTTGATGAAAGATAGTTCCAGGAAAGATCTGTAGATATTTTACAGCTGCAGCACTAACTCCTCTGTCTTCGTGTCCATACTCAAACTCTCTTGCAATCTGCCTTGAATTCTCCAAAAGTATTTTTCCATTAATACTGATCTGCCTCTCACCAGTGGTCACTACACCTGTCCCTACGAGTCATGGTTGCTTCTTTTCTTCGGCCTTCTTCATGTCTTGGACCTTTCTGCACATTGACCACCTTCTGGAAGCATCACCGGGCCTCCCTTTAGGTCTGAACATCATCACCCGAGCTGATCCATTAGCTCATGATCTTAGAATGAATACACGTCATTCGCATTCTGCAGATTTCCTTCATAGGAATAGTCAATTAGTCAAACTGGGCCAATGAGTCACTCTTTTAGTTTCCTCTAATTGGTCGGTCATATGCCACGCGAGCTTCTCAGGCGGTTAAAGGTAGTCTGAATGACATCGCATGTTGGTGAGACACCATCGGTGTCTCCCCAATGCGATTTCATCCTTCAGTAGTTATCGACATGGCATGGGTCAATCGGTCAGACATTTCAGTGAGCTATATAAGTCATATCAAGCTCGCAAAACCTATCAAGAAGACTACATTCTTTTGGTAAGAGCTCATGGTGAAGCCCTTGTTCTCTCGGTGAGTACATCTAGGTCAGGGAGACCTCTTCATGTCAGGGGGATATTACCCCAAGTTCACGCCCTGTCGCCAAGACTCCTACATTTCACTGAGACACTTTGGAGTCACCCAAACATTTCGCCGAATGCACTCACTCTTGTCGAAGGCACATCCTATCGGCGAGACATCTCCTAATCGCCGAGACCTCATGGCGATGAAATATTGCTTTTCTGATGCTATTTCATTCATTGAGACTCCGATGGATCGGCAAGACTTATGCCGATATTACCTCATGTCAGCGAGACCTTTTCAATCGGTGAGACTTTACGCTGATTGAAGCTTTCTTTCGCCGACCCCTGAGCACTTCGGGAAACCAATAGCTATCGGTGAGACATTTCGGCGAGTTCATTCATTTCGGCTAGAATTTATCTCCTCGGCATGACATCACATTGAATCCCATGTACTCTCTGTGAGAAACCATGCTTATCGGCTAGACCTCTTACCAAAGGAAAAATTATCACCAAACTGAAACCTTCGGTGGGGCCTCCTCTCTTTTGGGTAGACCTATGGCGATATCTCTTCCATGTTGCCGAGACTCTAGCACGTTGGCCAGACTTTATGCCAAAAGTGAACCACTCTCCCCAAAGACAAACCCTCCTCGGTGTGACTTATTTCCCTCGGCTAGACATTATGTCGAAACGACAACCTTTTGCCGATCTTGTCATTTCAGGGAGACCTATCTGTATTCATACCGACATGCATTCTCTTGTTTCACATGTGTCACTATAACATTCCTTCGTCGGGGAGACATCCTTTAGATACCCCACGTCTTGCCAAAAAATCTCCACATGTTCACTTTTGGTCACTGTGATAATCTTGTTCTCTCCCCAATGAAGCAACATCCCTATCGATGGTCGGCAAGACTTGAGGAGTTCAGCAAGACCATACACCGAAGAAGGAAACTCATGCTGAAATGCTAACTCGCTCCGCGCTAGTTGGTGAGACTTCATGAATTCGCCAAGACTTCATGGCGAAAGGAAAAACCTCCTGCCGATATATGAATTCCCCTAATGTCGGTCGGTGAGACATAAAGATCTCGTCAAGACCTTTCTCTGAAAGAAACTTTCATGCCGATGGGGAAACTCCTAGTCGCCATGATATCTCTGGGGTCTTGCCGATAGACAACACAAAAGCATATTTAACCAAATGCACTATGGGTCGGGGAGACCCATATAATCTCATGCCGATAGGACCCATAATGTGAAGTATTCAGACTTGGTGGAATTTATAGTGCAATATGGCCAAATATGGGGAAGATATGCCCATGGTGGGACTTGTCTGAAAAATTTGTGAGTATGAGCAACATGTAAAATCATCAGAAACCTATAGTTCTAATGCCTCCTTTGAATTTCAAATGTCGGAGCCAAGCCACCAGTCAGTGAGACATAAGGAAAGTCTTGCCGACTCTTTCCTTGAGGAGTTTCATACTAAATGTGATTTGAGGCATGCCTTTAGTTGGCTTCCCTGAGAGGTATCCTCAGATGAATGATTCAGTCCTACAAAACAAAATCCCCATTAGCCCTTAGGAGAACATAAAATATATCATGATGAAATACACAATTGATTGTGATTATTTCATTGAATTCTTAGCAAGAAGGAAATTAACTCAGGCTGAGACAGGACTAAAATCAAATCAGATAGAACAAAAGATAAAACATGGAGAAATAGAAGAACCCCCAAAAGAAAAGCAAATAACATAGGCAAAGAAACCAAAAGAGAAGGGGGGACCCATTTTGTTCCAAATTAAAATGGGGTGGTTATGCAGGGCATAACAAATGGCGACTCGACTGGGAAAATGGTTTAACCATTTTCAAGAAGCTGAAGGATTCAGCTACCCAAAACTCCTAGTTTATGAACATCACAACTCCCATTGGGTCAGTTTTAGCAAGCAATGTTGAGCTAGAATCTCAAATGTAAGTCTACATTGGCCACCTCAGAATCTATGTGTGTGCTTGATTGTGCATCACTCTCTGATAAAGTTTACCTCATCCTTTTGAACAACAATGTGCAAGATTTGAACTACATGAGTTGATTTCCCCTTGTGCAATGATATCCTGGGCATTGCTCCACTGCCAGTGAGGCGTCCATAGCCCCGACGAAGATACCTCTAGTTTTATCACAACATTGCTCTACTACCAGTTAGGCGTCTATAGCCCCGGTAGAGATACTGGAATCACCCATTCATATTGAATCTTCTTTCTCTTTCCAATAATTCTTTTCTCCCCCTTTTTTTTGTTTTCTCATAGAGTTTCAGATACTTAATTTAATTCCTTTTCAATATGTTAGATGTTTAACATCAGATCTAGGTTGAAAACTACCATGGACCTCATAACAGCACTTGGAAATCAGATTTTTCACTCAAATCTTACAACACGATCATCCTAGGACAAAGATACCATTACAAGAGGAGATGATCTTGGTGATTTGTGACTGATTCAGAGGGAGCTAATGAAGGTTACTTACTTTGGACCTTGTTTTCAATACCTTCCACAACTCTTATTGGCAATGGGCATAAAACAAACAATTTAGGACAAAATCACTGAATCAACAGATCTGAAAAATATCTAAATCACTTCTCTCCTAATGACCAAAATATTCCTTAGATAACAACCACCATTCTAAGATGGGAAAGAACAGGTAAACCCCAAAGAACAAAACAAAATAGAAACAAAAAGAACGAAGGAAACAAAAGACAGAGAGAAAGGACAAATAGGCAAACAACAAATTAAATACACAAAGAGCAACAGATTATTCACATAAAGAATAGAGTTATTTACACACAAAACTATTCACAAAGCATAAACTATTTACACAGATGCATTACCCAGCAAAAGTACCAACTTCACGACTCAAAATAGTGTTTAAGAAACTATCCATTGATAGGCAAGGGAATAGGTTCTCTAGTTAAACTACTTAGTCTAAAAGCATTTTCTCCTAGGATCTCAGCAATATGATAAGGGCCTAGCTAGAGCTTGTGGAACTTTTGGTGACTACCCTTCTTTTCACTAGCTTTATCCCATAACAATACAAGGTATGATATCCTAAAAGCTTTGATTTTGGCTCTTTTGTCAAACCAACATTTGACAACAGCTTGGTGCCTAAAGAATTGTTGTAAGGTGGCATCTCTCTGCTCTTCTAATTTCAACAAAGCAGCTAATCTGACTTCTATCCTATTATCATTGGAGTAGAATTTTTGCATGAACTCAAGGATAGGTATCTGCAGATGGATAGGGAAGACAGGCTCTTGGCCATATACTAGCTTGAATGGTGAAGTCTTTAAAGTAGCCTTAGTCCTATTCCTATCTGACCATAATGCAAATCTCAGCTGAGTATGCCAATCCCTAGGGTTGTGTTCTAACAGTCTTTTTATTACCCCTAGAAGGTTCTTATTGGTTGACTCTACTACTCCATTTCCTTGTGGGTAATAGTTTGAGGAATACTTCAAGACAATTTTGTGATCATAAGTCCAAGAAATAAACTTAGCAGAAGAAAAGGCAGATCCATTGTCACATACCAACGCGAAGGGTACCCCAAACCTTGTAGTGATGCACTCGGTGAGGAACTTGATCACTGCCTCTGTTGTGTTATTCTTGTAGGGTATAGCCTTTGTCCATCTTGTGCAATAATCAGTAGCAGTCAAAATAAACTTGTGTCCTACAGAAGAGTTTGGGTTAATTACCCCAATGAAATCCAGTTCCCATTGGGAAAATGGCCTTACCTCATAGACAAGTTGCAATGGCATGGCTACATGGCGTTCTTTTGATGCAGAAATTTGACATATGTGACATGTTCTAACATGCTGATGGGCATCTTTGAATATACAAGGCCAGTAATAACCAGATCTAAGGATCTGGTGTGCTAATGAATCTACAGACCCATGACCTGTGCCATGTTTCCCATGAAATTCAGAGGTCACATGCTTAGCCTCTTGCTGATCAAGGCATCATAGGTATACTCCTTCGAAATTCCTCCTGTATAGCAACCCTCCTTTGAACATGTAATGAGAGCTCTTCATTCTCAAGGCTCTCCTTTGTGTTGAATTCATCCCCTCTGGACATCAATTGTTGAGCATAAAATAGATGATATCAACATACCAGGGGTCACTAGAGAAGGACTGGGTTGTGTATTGCTGACAGATGATGTTGTCACCAGCGTTCTCCATGGACTGAGACAAGCCTGTACTCCTGACTAGTTTCATAGGGTGTATCTCCAGATCGAATTATTGCAAGATGGCCATCCATTTCCCTCTTCTTTCTCCTAGCTCGCTCTGCATAAGCAAAGACTTCACAACAATGTTAGGAACTACAATGATGATTTGGCTTCGGAGAATGTAATGTCAGAACTTCCTGACAGCCCAAACCAGTGAAAAAGCTTGCTTCTCGAGGGACGGGTATTTAATCTCAGCATTCTTAAACAAAGAGCTCATGAAAGCAATTGGTCTCTCCTATGTCTCCTCTCTTCGTTGAGTTAAGATAGCTACACAAGAATGCTCAGAAGCAAAGGAATAAATATAGAATGGTTTTAAATAGTCAGGGTTGGTGATAAATGGAGCTTCCAAAATGGATCACTTGATTTGTGAAAATGCATCCTTTTCCTCCTTAGTCCACTCTGTTTTGGCGTCCTTCATCATTTCATTCAGTGGTTTCACGATTTCAACAAAGCCTGTAATGAATTTTCTTAGGAAATTGATCTTCCCAAAGAAAGACCTCATTTCTTTCTTGCTTCCTAGCCTGGTGATCTTGAGAATGGACTCGAATCAGTCTGGATCAATTGATATTCCTCTTTTAGAGATCACGTGTCCCAAAATATTTCCCTCTGAAGCTCCGAACATGCACTTTCTAGGATTTAGGGAGATGCCATACTAGATACATCATTCCAGAACCTTGGCCAAGTCCGTAGCATGGTTCAGTTGATCTTTGGAGAATACAGTTAGGTCGTCCATGTAGATGATGATGCACTTCCCAATTAGATCCTTGAATGCTATGTCCATTGCGCGTTGAAAATTTGCTGCGGCGTTTATCAGACCGAATGGCATCCTTTTGTATGCAAACGTTCCCTACTTTGTAGTGAAAGTTGTCTTCATTATGTTTTCACAGTTAACCATTACCTAATTGTATCTAGAGTAACCATCCAAGAATGATATCATTTGAGATCCGTTGATAGTCTACAAAACCTCATCCAGTGAAGGGAGTGGATAGTTATCTTTTTCTAAAGCTCTGTTCAAATTCCTAAAGTCCACACATAACCTAATTTCTCCATTTTTCTTACAGACTGGGACTAATTTGTCCACCCATGTTCAATGGCATACATGGAAAATTATTCTTGCAGAAAGAAATTTCTAAACTTCCCTAAGGATCAGTGGCTCAATCAAGGCATTGATAGGGTGTTGTTTTTGTCGAAATGGCTTGGCTTCGGGCTTCAGGGGAATAGTATGAGTCATTACAGTAGCATCAAATGTCTTTAGGTCTTCATATCCCCAAGCTATTGCAGCAATATCTCTCTTAAGTTCCTTCAGTATGTCTTTTCTGATTGCTACAGGGCAAGCTTTCCCTATGTAGACATTCATTTTAGGACCAGAATCAGCTAGGTTAACTATTTCATACTCGCCTCCTTTATCTTTAGCCAATATTTTTTCTCGAGCCCTTAGGTCTGAGTCAAAAATTCTTTCTAAAGCAACCATTCCCTTGGGAATGTTGTTATTCCTTAAATTAAGGACCCCTTCTATATCACATTCCTCAGGGCTCCAATCCCCTTGATCTCTGTTGGACTCATCAATAATTTTCCCCTCAAAAACATCTGAGCTTGCTAAGAAAGCCAGAATATGTCGATCATCATCAAAGACTTGAAAGTTCATGATGTTGTCAGGAATTGCAGGGGCGGAAATTAATTCCACTGAGAATTTCTTGAGGTTAGAGCCTTGCATAGGTTCCAGGGTGCTTGTAGCAATAGCCATTGAATCAGCTACTTGATTGTTTTCTCTAGGGATTAAGTTGATCCCAAAGGCATCAAAGTCCTCAATCAGGTTCCATACCCTATTTCTATATGCTGCCAGCCTTTTGTTGTGACATGTATATTGGCTGCGCACTTGCCTGATAACTATTTCTGAATCTCCCTTGACCATCAAGGCAGTGACCTTCTTATGTGTAAACATCAATCCTCGTGCCATCTAGCTTCATACTCTGCTATGTTGTTTGTGCATCCAAATTGCAACCTATAAGAAGCAAAGAAGGTTTTCCCTTTCGGGTTGATTAGTTCAATCCCAACACCACAACCTGTCTTAGATTTGGATCCATCGAATGTGAGGATCCATAGCTGATCGTGAGCTGGGGTTGGTTCGTTTGAAGTCATTATGGGTGCTTGAGTTAGATGAGTCACAATTGGGGTTGCTTGATCTTTTACATCAGGTATAAGGAAAGGATGCTCTGTAAGTTCTTTAGATGCACTCTCCAATTCCTGCTTAGTTATATCATCTGACCTGTGGCTATCCTTCTGATAGCCACTTGTGTCTTTGATGGGTCCATCAGGTTTTGACATACTTGTGAGTGCAAGGGTATTGGGAAAATCCCAGAGTTGTTCCACATAAACATGTTGGTTTGGAAATGTAACTGAGTCAAGTTCGATTTGAGAAGGAATCTCCTTTGAAAGTACCCTATCTCTGGTTAACATGGTTGCTTCCTTGGCTTCAAATGAGAAGCGGTCTAAAATGGTCTCAAGGTGACTCAAGCTAGCATCCTCAGCTTGGGCAACATGATTTAAAATGTCAATACAGGGTTGACAAGCCAATTCAGAGTGGTTTTGGTAATGTACCCTACACCAATTAGGGAGTATAAGACTTTGCAAGTCGATATCTTCTCCCAAGACCAGCTGATCATGTTAGAGCTTTCGAATCAAGGCGTGCTGATTTTGATCAATCACAGGGTTAGGGAGTTTCTATATTGACATGTATTTAGAATTGAGAACAGAGAAGCTTAGGATTTCTTCTCTTTTATAAACCCCCATCTCAATCTCAAAGTAAGCTACCTCATTGGGACAATCATACTCAGTGATGATATGCTTGAGGCAAGGCTCACTTTCAATCTTAATCTGAGTAGGAATCCCTCTCCATGGCAGCCACATATGTGAAAACTCAAGGGAAAGATATCCCCCTAGACTTTTCATCAAATCTCTACTCAGCAGCATACCATAGGTCTCAGGAATATCTGCTACTTGAATATCTATGTTGGTTAGGATCCTAGGATCTGATCCTACTTGAACATGTATGTTTCTTAATTCCCCTACCACATTAACCTCTATCTTGTCAAGTTGAATGACCTTCTTATTTTTCTGAATGGGGTTCAATCCCAACTTCTTGCATATGGAAAACGACATAACATTGCCTAAAGCCCCTGAATCCAATAGATAGTTGTGTAGGTTCTTCCCACAAATTCTTAAACTTAAAAGAAAAGGTGGAGTACCTACCTTGTTTCTGTACAAGGCTGCATTCACATCCCCAGTAGGTGCCGCCTTGCTCTTTCCTTTTGATTTGTCAACTTGCTCCAGAGTTTTGAACGCTATCTCCCTTTGGGCAGGGCACCACTTTAAGATGTCAAAATATGATAGATATTTTTTTGGTTTCTGCATCTTAGAAACAATATCAAATTTTGTGTTATAACTAGCAGTACCTTTGAAAACACCAAAGGAATTACCTTTGTTATGGAAGTTAGGCAGGCCTTTTGGTGGAGGAGGGTTATTATCAGCACTCTGATTTGGAGGCACCATGTGATTAGGTGGTGCTGATGTGGTGAATGGCCCCTTACTTTGATTTCTCAGGAAGTGTTATCCTTTTGACTGAAAGGCTTGGGCATCATATGAATCTTCCTCTAGTTCATTCTCCTCTTGCCTTGGGAATGAAGGTTCCTCCTCAAAGAAGTCATAAGTCATTGTTGTATCTACTGAGCCACCTTTTTAGTGAGGATTCCCTTGGAATGTTTGGGCATCTGCCTATGCCATCTTGATGACTTTCTCCATTTCAACGCAGTTCACTTCAGAATGGGTTGCAGTATCATGCAGCCTGCACCAATTGGTCATAAAGTTGAGGTCAACCACGTTTGCAGTATGTGCTCTCTCCTCATTTGCTTGATAGTTGTGAGAGACTCCACCAATATAGGGTCCTGTATTCCATTGCTTGTTGTTATTTGGCCTTTGGTTATACCCTTTATTTTTATTTTGATATCCTTGATTAAAGGATTTTTGGCCCTGATAACATCTTTGGTTGTAATTGTTATAGTTCTAATAGTTACCCTGATTGTTGTTGTTTTGACTAGGGTAGCTACCTTGGTTTTGGGAGGGGTTCAACCGAAGTTGAGCCATGTCATTTGTGACTTGAGACAACATTTTCTTCAAGGTATCTATCTCATTCGTAAGTGTGACTATCCTTTCACTTTCCACACTCTTAGCAACAGGTGGGTGACCACCATTATTTGGTGTCCCAATTTGGTTCTGACGACCATGGGAACTTTGAGGAAGTTGTGATTGTTGAAAGGGATCAGGAGTTCCAGTAGCAAAGAATGAGATAGATGGTTGAGTTTGCAATTCAGACATAGGCCCATAATGGGAAGGAGACATTCCTGTGATAGTGTTGAATAGAGGAGTTGGGCTATGCATCTGATATCCTATTAAAGGGAAACCTCCCCCTAGGCTTCCTTGTTGAGAACTGATTTGTTGTTGCAGTTTGATAGCTAGATGATAGACTTTGGATAGGGAATCAATATCAGTTGGTTGGTAGGTCCTTTGCAAGAACAAGCCAAGCAAGGGATCTATAACTCTAAAGTAAGCTTGAATGGCACTATTCTTAGCGACTAAATAGGGATCTTGCAATCTCCTATACATTTGCTGGAACTTGGTATTGAACAAGGGCAAGGATTCACCTAGTTCCTTTCTAATAGTGGGAAACTGGTGTTATAAAAGAGTTGGATCCACATAAACCCTGAACTGATTGATAAAGGCATTTTCCAAATGTGTCCAGGTCAGAATGGAGCCTTGAGGAAGATTAAGGTACTAATTGTATGCCATGTCCCCTAAGGAGTAAGGGAATAACCTAAAGACTACATCATGGTGGGCTATCTGAGCTCTAGTACAAGCATCCTTGAAAGTTTGTATGTGCTCTTCAGCACTCCTTGACTCACCATGAATATACTTAGGGCACAATTTCTCAGGGTTCTTGGGCATATCGTGAAAACCTTCAGGAATAGTCCTCAATGGAGAAGGATTTTTCTGAAAGAACACCATTGGTGGGGGAGGTGGTGGTTGAGCCAGCTATTGAATAGGTCGAACCAACTATGATGACAACTAAGATGGATTGGATGGTGGATTGATGTGTATCCACTAGGGTATTGGTGAAAGGGCTAGTGGAGTGAGTGAGGCTGATAAGGGTGGTATGATAGTTGTCCCAGTCTTATGACTCTTATGCCTTGTTGGGGTCTTGAGTTCTATGAAAGGTGATGGGTTTTTGGCTAATCGAAGAACTCTACGGGACCTTTCTGGTGAGAAAAATCTAGTGTTATCTAGCTTTCCCTTTTAGGCCCTCCTTCTAGTGCCAGCTTCTGTTGATGGTCAAAATGGCACAACAACAGTTAAATAGAATATAGCTATTTTGTTTCTCCTAAAAAAGAAAGATAACACATGGATATCTTAGCTCCCAAGGTCTTTATAGTTGGTTCTCAACTATGCTGATGTCCCTCAGTGGTCAATGTAGCAGTAATGTTCAAGGGGCCTGCTGGAGTGAGCTTCTGGATTGTTCTAAGATCAAGCATGAATTTAAACCTACTCTAACTGGGGGTTTTAAAGAAATACAAAAAGACAGACCGGAGTTTTAAAATAGAAAAGAATGATAATTCACCTATCTTAACCAGACTTGTTATCTTTCAAGGATTTCCTAAACTAAAGCTGCAAAACAAAATTAACTTGTGATTGACACAGTTTCATTCATTTACAGTGTTGATTTCAATAACAAATTGCAAGTTATCATTTAAAAAAAAAAAAGTAAGACCTCCATCCTTGAAAGATTCTCAAATCAAATGATTAACTCAAGACAAACACCATTTTGAAACACAATATGAAGTAGATTAAGATCTTGTTGCTTCTACTGTTAATGAAATAGATAAGCAACACTTACAAAGCTAGCACAATCAACAATGTACAAAAAATCTATGAATCCGAATTGTTTCCATTTATATTGAAAAAATTGAAAAGATATATTATTGGTTCCTACTGAATCTAACTGCAAACTAAGAAGAAAAAAGAAGCTCCTATTACAAAGAATTAGGATGTAGTCATGTCTCCTCCTGCCTCAGAAAACTCCTACTCTATTACTACTCTTAACTTCTAACCTTCTTTTTAGTTCTAACCTTAACTGTCTAACTGCATTTTTTCTTCTCTAACTTTCTTCTAAATCCTTCTAACCTTTACAAAGAGGCAAGAATTCCATATATATATAGAATGTACCAAAAGAATGCGCTGCCCCCCCTACATTAGGGTTTACAAAATATCTGCTTCCAGGAGAGTCAGCTCTTAGATCTTTCTGAAGAGAGTCAAAGCTGCATTAAATGTGAAACCTCGCTGCCCATGTTCATGAAAGATAGTTCTGGGAAAGATCTGTAGATATTTTGCAGCTGCAACATTAACTCCTATTTCTTCGTGTCCATACTCAAGCTCTCTTGCAATCTGCCTTAAATGCTCCAAAATTATTTTTCCATTAATACTGATTTGCCTCTCGCCAGTGGTTGCTACAACTGTCCATGCGAGTCATGGTTGCTTCTTTTCTTCGGCCTCCTTCATGTCCTGGACCTTTCTACATGTTGAACGCCTTCTAGAAGCATCACCGGGCCTCCCTTTAGGTCTGAACATCATCACCCGAGCTGATCCATTAGCTCATGATCTCAGAATGAATACATGTCATTCACATTTTGCAGATTTCCTTCACAGGAATAGTCAATTAGTCAAACTGGGCCAATGAGTTACTCTTTTATTTTCCTCTAATTGGTCGGTCATATGCCACGTGAGCTTCTCAGGTGGTCAAAGGTAGTCTGAACGACATCGCATGTTGGTGAGACACCATCAGTGTCTCCCCGATGCGATTTCATCCTTCAGCAGTTATCGGCATGGCATGGGTCAATCGGTGAGATGTTTCAGTGAGCTATAGAAGTCATGTCGAGCTCGCAAACCTATTGACAAGACTGCATTCTTTCGGCAAGAGCTCATGGTAAAGCCCTTCTTCTATCAGCAAGTACATCTAGGTCTGGGAGACCTCTTCATGTCAGGGGGATATTACCTCGAGTTCACGCCCTGTCGCCAAGACTCCTACGTTTCACTGAGACACTCTGGAGTCGCCCAGACATTTCGCCAAATGCACTTGCTCTCGCCGAAGGCACATCCTATCGGTGAGACATCTCCTAATCGCCGAGACCCCATGGCAATGAAATCTTGCTATGCCGATGTCGTTTCATTCATTGAGAATCTGATGGATCGGCAAGACTTATGCCGATATTACCTCATCTTGGAAAGACCTTTTTGATTGGTGAGACTTTACACCAACTGAAGCTTTCTTTTGCCGAGCCCTGAGCACTTTGGGAAACGAACAACTATCAGTGAGACATTTCAGCGAGTTCATTCATTTCGGCCAGACTTTATCTCCTCAGCATGACATCACATCGAATCCCTTGCACTCTCGGTGAGACACCATGCTTATCAGCCAGACCTCCTACCGAAGGAAAAATTTATTGCCGAACTGAAACCTTCGGTGGGGCCTCCTCTCTTTCGGGCAGACCTATGGCGATATCTCTTCTGTGTCGCCAAGACTCTAGCATGTCAGCCATACTTTTATGCCGAAAGTGAACCACTCTCCCTGAAGACAAACCCTCTTGGGCGCGACTTATTTCGCTCGGCCAGACATTATGCCGAAACGAAAAAACTTTTGCCGATCTTTTCATTTCGAGGAGACCTATTTGTAGTCATACTGACATGCATTCTCTTGTTTCACATGTGTCACCATAACATTCCCTTGTTGGGGAGACATCCTGTAGATACCCCACATCTCGCCAAAAAATCTCCACATGTTCACTTTTGGTCATCATCATAGTCTCATTCTCTCCCCGATGAAGTAACATCCCTATCGGTGGTTGGCAAGACTGAAGGAGTTCAGCAAGACCATACACTGAAGAAGGAAACTCATGCCGAAGTACTAACTCACTCCGCACTAGTTGGTGTGACTTCATGGCGAAAAGAAAAACCTCTCGCTGATCTATGAATTCCCTTGCCGCTGGTCGGTGAGACATAAAGATCTCGTCAAGACCTTTCTCTGAAAGAAACTTTCATGCCGATGGGGAAACTCCTAGTCACCGTGACATCTCTGGGGTCTTGCCGATAGACAACACATAAGCATATTTAACCAAATGCACTATGTGTCGTTGAGACCCATTTAATCTCATCCCGATAGGACCCATAATGTGAAGTATTCAGACTTGGTGGAATTTATAGTGCAATATGGCCAAATATGAGGAAGATATGCCCATGGTGGGACTTGTCTGAAAAATTTGTGAGTATGAGCAACATGTAAAATCATCAGAAACCTGTAGTTCTAACACCTCCTTTGAATTGCAAATGGACAGAGCCAAGCCACAAGTTGGTGAGACATAAGGGAAGTCTTGCCGACTTTTTCCTTGAGGAGTTTCATACTGAATGTGATTTGAGGCATGCCTTTAGTTGGCTTCCCTGAGAGGTATCCTTAGATGAATGATTCATTCTTGAAAAACAAAATCCCCATTATCCCTCAGGAGAACATAAAATATATCATGATGAAATACACCATTGCTTGTAATTATTTCATTGAATTCTTAGCAAGAAGAAAATCAACTTAGGCTAAGACAGGACTAAAATCAGATCAGACAAAACAATAGATAAAACATGGAGAAACAGAGGAACCCCCAAAAGCAAAGCAAATAACAGAGGTAAAGAAACCAAAAGAGAAGGGGGGACCCATTTTGTTCCAAATCAAAATGGGGTGGTTATGCAGGGCATAACAACTAGATTTATGATCTTTACCACATGTATTTGCTTATATGATGATCTTTAGTATTCGAGATTTGATGATCTCTAACTTACATTTTCTTATATGATATACATACATTTGCTTATTTGTTGATTTTTAGTTTTCGACATTTGATGATCTTTAATTTACTTTTTTCTTATATGATATGTACATATATTTTCTTATATGATATATACTTACATTTGTCTCTTTGCTTATAATATGTGTTATGTTTATACATTGAATCCCTTTACATGTATGTACATGTGTTTGCTTATGGTTTAAACATGTTTACACATAATATATGTATGCATTTGCTTTAAATATTCAATATACATACATGTTTTCTTATTTTATGATCTCTTACAACTTACATTTCCTTATATTCAATATACATTTGATCTCTAGTAGAATTTTAGGGAAATCAATGCCACTTTATAATTAAGTTTATTCATGTTGATCACAATAAATATTTTTTAAAAAATGATTTAAGAAACATGAATCATTGAGTTGAGAACAAGATATAATCTTTTTGACTATAAGTAACTTGAAATTCAATTAAAATATAATTAAGAAAATTCAATTCAAATTATACCTCTAATATACATTTTTGACACTTTAACAAAATTCTAAAATTACTAGATATGTTGTGCATACCTATGAATTAAATAACAACAAACTCCACAATGAAATAACTTGTTTGTTTACTACTTGATTCATTTAAACTAGGATCTAGTTATTCCATGTACACTAGAATAATTTTTTTCCCATCCCATATGCATATAAATAGAAGCTTATTTTTCATTATTCTGGATATCAAATTGCAAGATTAATTCTCATTTATATCACTTGAAGTGCAGATTTTGGAGAAGTTTTTGCACATTTATCAAGGAGGCAAATATTAGAGCTTAACAACTTTTGATTTTTATCAATCAAGGAAAAAATTGGAGGAGAATTTAACTAAGTTGGCGGTGATCCCATAATAGTGGTTTACAATTTTTGGCCAAACTGGACACTAAAATTATTATTTTTAACTAAATCTTCACATTCAGGCACCTATAGCGGCTAAACTGTGAGGAATTTGAAGATGGTGCAAACTAGAGTCTCATCAAATTTTTTCTTTAGATTCTAAAAATATTTTTTTCAAAATTTTTGGAATCAAATTGCACTTCTTTTTCCATCTCCCACAAAAATTGATTTTTTAAAACAACATTTTTAAAAAGTGACGACAATAATGCATAATTTTTTTCCATGAAGGATAAAATTAATTCTTTCAAATTTAGATTTGTAACTCTAATATCTAGTGCTTCCACTTGGTTAGATAGTTTTTTATTGAATATTTTTCCTTAATCAAGTTTCAAAGTCAAATGAATTACAATTCAGACACGCGACATTATGCGTAACTTTTTTGTATATGTCAAAATTTTATTTTATTTGTTTTGTTGGATCAAGGACTTCAATATCTGGTGCACTCATATTTTTCAATTTTTTTTTTGATAATCTTCTATTTTTCCACATGTGAAGAACAAAGAAATTCATTTTCGATGAAAAACCTATGTTTAATAAAACTTGAAAAACAAATACATAACAAAACCATAACATATTAAAATTATATTCATTGGATAGCTTGTTCTGAGGAATACCATAATCATTTGAAATAAATTTTAAATGAATTCATTTGATCCCCTAAAAGCTAAATCAAAAGTGATTTTTTATCAGCATTTTGATAGGTGTAAAGGAGACGCATTTATAGGTATGGTTTAAAACTAGTGAGGTTCTATCCAAGGGCGTTTGATCTAAGGTGATTTGATCAAACCCTCTTCAATTGGAATCTTTAAAATGGAACTTTTTAAGGCTTAAATCATTATATTTTCTAAAAATATGTGATTTCAGCTAAAATTTGTTCCTCTCAAGAATTGTAAACCACTATTATGACAGCACCCAAGGTAGAGGACTTGTTTTGATTCATCTTTAAGTTGAAGAAGAAAATGGGAAAACAAAGAGAAAGAAAAAATGCATCTCAAGGGAAATTGTCAAAAGAAGAAGAACAAAAGAGGTGTGAACAAAACTTGGAAAATTATCATAGAAAGAAACAAGGTACATGCTTGTTTCTTCTCTCTCTCACTCTCAAGTGTGTGTTTAGGACTTTTACTTTGAAAAAACATGATTATTCATTTGATGGGATGGAATCCATAGTGTGCATTACTCCACCCAATAATTTGGTTAGTACACCTAAGCATAAATTTTTATGTGCATACATTTTGCATTGGCTTTCTTATTAAAATTAGAAATGTTTAATGTATGAGCCTTTTTCAACTTACAATACCCCAACTTAAAATGTACTCTTAAAACTAAAATATTGTCCATTAAATCCTTCCCTACAAACCTTGCACTTATCTTTTACCACTACCTTTGTTTAATGTTTTTGTCATCACATTATCATTGTTGAGTATTGCATCTACACAATTTTCTCTTTACTTTGTTCATGAAGAAAATGATAGTGTACTTCAATACATGCTTAGTTATCCAATGAAACCTTAAATTTTGTGTCCCTCACTAGGAAACTTTGATTTTCATAATTTTTTCAACCACATTAATTATTTTATGGCTTTGAAAATTCCTATATATTCTAACTTTGCACTTTGAAAGAAACCATTATTTTTTCTTAATTATTCATGAAACTACACCTTCATGTACAATGAAGTAGCATTCTAATGTTGATATTTGGTGATCAATATCCCCTATCCAATCTACATTGCAACATCTAATTATCTTAAGATTTTTCTAAACTCCCATTGATTTTAATCTAATGATCAATAGTTCCTTAAAAATATTTTTTAAATATTTTAATAAATGCCCAATTCTAAGCTCTAGAATTATTTGAAAAATAGAACTCAAATTATACTTAAAGCCAATGCAATGTCACGTTTTCTAGAGACTAACACATGTATACATCAAAACTCAAGCTATATAGTGCCAAGGAATAATAGTTATATGATATATTATTATTTTTATGTCTTAACACACATTTTTTTTGAAGGTTTTTTACCATCATTTATTGGAGTACCTATTAGTTTACAATTATCCATATTGAAGTTTTTGTAAGATTTCACTGTGGAGATATACATCCAAGACCAAGAAATCATAATTGAAAGAATAGGAAAGATTTGTTGTCCTTGCACATATGTCTCATTTTTATTGGACAATATAAAGACTCCCCTTTACATTTTTTGTTTCTTTGTTTCCTTTTCATTTTTATTAGGTCTTGTTTTTATATTGTCTTTCTTTTCTTCTTCATTTTGAACTTATTTTGTGCTTTTTCAAACTTTGAAGTTTTATTGCACTTGAATGACTATAAATACTTTTAAATGTCCTCAAGTCATCTTGGTCATGCAAGTTGCAATGTTTATCTGATCCTTGACTCCAATTCCTTAAGCCAATTCTTTTTGTTTCAATATTTGTGTTTGGTTTTAGTTGATTATTTGGGTTGTATTTTATGTCCCATAAATTTTTAACTTTTTTCATCTTAGCATGATATTGGAAATTTATTTGAAACCTTGAAACATCTTATAGCCCAGTTTTGTTGGAGTTCTTTGGATCACCTTGTTATACTCTAAGGGTTTCCTTTGCTATATCACTAGCCTAAAAGTTCTAAGTCACTTGTATGCATAATCCTCAAACTTTGATGCTTGGCATAGAATTTGACCTATGTGTATCCTATCCTTGGCTATGCATTTATGGATTTTTTTTCATACATGTGCATGTAGTTGTTTTGTGTCTTTGGTCTTTTCTTTTCATCACTTCAATGTTCTCATTATTTTTATGTTTTATGCTCTAGGGATTCCTCAAGCTGGAGTTGAGCCAAATCTAGATATTGGATCAAACGAATCCGTTGAAGAACAAATGGACCTTGAAGTTAGGGAGGAGACCCAAGTTCAAACAATGCTTGTTGGAGAGGGGTCAAGATAACTTCCTTCTACTAGTATGGATGAGCAAGGATTTAGTAAGGAAGTGATATTCTATAGACACAGTGAGTTAGATGTTACAAAGTGACACTCTAGTGGTCCACTAATTTCTGAGCTTCAATTAAAATTGTATTACCGATTGATTACCAGTTGTAATTCTTTTTTTTTTCCTTAGATAAAGTGATGATTATCTTGTTATTTTATCTTATGGTCAGTTGAGCTAGTATTGAATTGGGCCTAGGATTTAAGATGAAGAATGACTCAAAATACTTTAAATGTCCAAATTCTAAGTATGAAGGAGCACTCCTTGAAAATAAGTAACACTTTAATCTAAGTTTTGTCGAGCTTTTAATAAGGTAATTTTCATGGAATTGTGCATCTGTGTGAAGAAATACTCTTGACCAAGCATGAAATATTATGAGTATATATGGGATTACCCTCCGCAGGTCTCACAAAGCCCGAAGAGAAGAAGTAAAGTAGTAATTACACTACTTAAGTGTTGGACAATCCTCAACCTAGCTGATAATTGGGTCATGGAAAGCTCATAAGTTAGGACTAAGATTAAGTTTGTTTCTAAAAAAAAAACCAACATGGTGGCTATATTTTCACAATAGGTACTATAAGGTAGGCCAGCCTCCACTAGAACCTTGGGTTTAACTTAATATTTCGTTAATCTCAGGGAAGAGATAAATTATTTCTATTCTCTTACCATTTTGTAACATCATGACTGAGCGCTTACATGCTCATTAAAAATATATAAGTTATTTTTCAATTCATAAATGAGTCAATGAGTCATGTATTTTATGGTATGTTGATTATCACGGATAAATAGGAATGAAATGGTGTAGTGTCACAAGTAGAATAAAGATGGCCTTCAAAATCTACAAGTTTAGCGATAACTATAGATGATATGATGTCTTGTAGTTTAGAAAATTTGATTAAGATGACCCTTTATCGTTCATATATGATAGTGTACATGATGAAAAGTAAATGACAAAGGATGTATTTATTTGTATCCTCTTTCTCAAATAAGAATGTTGTTATGTTAAGTTCAACCCATTTGTTATGTTTTGCATCCATCTAGATATCCGATTGGACATGGTTTACTTCCAATTTTTTAAATTCAAATTATTTTCCTATGACATTATTTTCCATTTGTGCCAACTTTATGCTAAAAATATTGTTTTCTATTTGATGTTATTATTTTTGTGTCATTTGCTGCCATTCAACATAGAATTTAACTATTATCGATCTTGGCTAAAACATTTTTTAACCAATGATCTCAAGAGAATGTGTATTAGATGCAATTTTGCAAAATGTTTTAATGCCAAGAAAAACAAAATTATCCAAAATTATCTAATTGGGATACCATTGGACTTACAATATGGTTACCCATGTTCCCATAACTTGTATCTCTACAATTTGATTGATAAGTAGGACCTATGTACTCATGATAATTAAGAGTCCACTAAGAACTCATTACACCGAGAGGGTGTTGAATTATTGCAAATTGATGCAACTACATAGATGCTAGCTCTCTTTGTCTGTGGGAAGATGATCTCTCAAGCTATTTTTGTTGAAGTAATAGACATGTGATTTAAAAGAGTATAATAATATCAAAAGTATATTGATACCTGAAGTAACCAACCATGTGAGAGGATGTATTCATTTTGAAAACCAAGCTATTTCAGTTATTCAACACAATATTTTAAAATTTTAGTCCTTTGTGTCGCACCAATCCCTTGCCTTTTGAAAATTGGTCTTTAACATACAAAAAAGCAGTATAATGGCACATAACTGTGAAGAAATATTTACTATATAATGTATAAGCTTTGTAAAGAAGAATGTATTAAGTTTAACATATGAAGATGATCTGACCTCTACTATTCACTCTAAGTAAAAATAGCTCTGGAAACCATTGCATTTTGTAACACCCCTCCATTTTGGATCTTTTGATCGACATTGTTTTCTTTGTTATGTGTTTCTGTTATGTTGTGACTAATTATTTGTTTATAACATGCTTTCACATTAACATAGTTGTTATTTGAATTAATATTGATGTATGCTCATTTATTGATTATTGTTGTTTTAATTTCATCAGTCTTGATGTGACTGTATTGGTGAAGAGAATCGTATTGCATCACTCGCTCGCGAGTTCCCTGTGATTTCTGCGATTCTCTCTTCACGGTGTGTATGAATTATTATATGTATACATGTGCGACATTTGCTTGTTTGTAGATTGCAGGTATAGGACATTAGCTTCACCTCGTTTTATAGATCTGAGCATGTCCACTACTCAACAGTAATATTGGGAGATAGTAATGGGTTACCTAGTCATACCTTTACGCTAGTGTAGTGTGTCATCAATTTGAGTTTGGTCTTAGTTTTATCATTGGTGTTCTGGGTATTTTATAATTGTGCAAATTTAATTTGGTAGATTAAATGTGTATTTAATTTAAATTAATTAATTAAATGAATTATTGTTGTGAAGACTTTAGAATAAATAAATAAATAAATTAATTTATTTTGGTTATGTTGATTGAGTAAATTTTATTATTAAAAATAAATAGTAATTAAATAAGTAAGAATATTTAAATTGGTTGCAATTAGTAAATTGTATTATTATATTTAAATGCATGTGAATGAGAAAATATTTGAGTTGTTGAGGGAAAAGATATTTTGTTGAAATAACTCTGAGTTAGAAAATTTTTATCTGCTGGTTGGAAATTGATTCTTGAAAAAGATATTAGGGAAAAAAAAAAAAGTTGTTTCACGGGAGTTTTTGGGTGTGGGTTGTGAAAAAATTGGTGAGGAAATTGTGGATCTCTCTAAGAAAATTATTTTAGAATTATTTTGCTATAGAATTTTTGGTTGTTTTTTGGTTGTGTTTTCTGGAAGGAGGCAATTGCATTGACGAAAGTTTTGGCTACATTGGGAATAGAAATTACAGAGAATCTCGGCAACATTTTCTTGAGGCAACATTCTTCTGTAACAGGTTCTTTACTGTTTTTCGTGAATTTTGAATTGAAAAGTTATTTAATTATGGTAATGCAAATTGGAAAAGATTAGAAAAGATTTTCAATACTCTAAAAGCTTTTGGATTTTCTTTAAAATAATTGCCATGAAGATGGAAGAACCTCTGTTTATAAACATTTTTAGATCCTCTGTTAAAATGAGAATTTGATTTATACAAAAGGAAATTATAGTGGAATTATTGAACCTCGAACCTCTGTATATAAACATTTTTAGATCCTCTGTTAAAATGAGAATTTGATTTATACAGAAGGAAATTATAGTGGAATTATTGAACTTCTGTAAAATTTAAATCAAACTTAGAAACCTTTTCCTGTGAAAATAGAATTTATTCTTCTATAGAAAAAAAAAGGTAAATTACCATGAAAGATTTAGATCCCTGTAAGAAATGAATTTTAACACAATTAGAAAACCTCTATAGGATTGAGAATGAAATCCTCTGATAGATTTAGAAAAAATGAAAACCTCTGATAATTTAAAAATCAAAACAACAAAGAGAGTGCGTCACTAAATTTATCATAACTCGCAATTTACAAACTGGGTAGAGCTGTATTTTTTATATGTTTTAGAAAATTTGATTGCACACCTTTACTAAAAATTTTAGAGAAACTCAGATCCGAAACCAAAAGTTATTAAAGTTGAAACATACTGGTTTATGATTAGGATTGTTTGAAAATTGAAAATTTATATTTATATATTTATTTATTTGTTTAAAAATATATATATTAGAAACATTCCATATAATTTTAGATTATTTAAATATAAATGTATTTTTAAATAGGTGCATGCACATGGACAATTAGATATTTTTAAATGAACATTGGAAAAGAATAATTAGATTATGTAATTAGAAAAAATATATATTTATATATATATTTATTTAAAAGTGATATTTATTTAAATGAATACTATATTGTTAATTAATGCATGCAATGCACAAGTTGGTGTTTTATAATAAATTGATTTTATTAGAAAGATTGAATATTTAATTAAAGAAATTAAGTTAAGTATTAAGAGCAGTTGGGATTTGGAAGTGAAATATTTAATTGTTTCGTTGTTAGATTATTAAATTGAAAGTGTTTTTGATGCTATATTTTAATATGCAAGAACTGATTGTAATGGATTTGAGAAATCTGAATGATAGTATTTGTTATTTTCTTCATTTATATTTGAAAAATACGTGTTTTCATAATTGTGTACTAGAGGGAAGTTTTGTCATTTTGTGAATCTAAGTCTTCCAGAGTTGTAATTGTAAAAGGGTTGTGGTAACTTTAGTTCACCCTTTGAGATTTCTTGGGTAGTGCACGTATTGGACATCCGTAGAGATGTGTTACCTTTTGAGGTGTATTGGTTATGGTGGTCAGATTTAGTGCATTGTCTACCCTTGGCATGTAGTTTGAGTTATGTGTTGTCGATAGGGGAGTGGCTTTCAGTGATGGCCAGGACACAAAGTAGTCCCAGAACAACTCGTGTGGGAGTCAATTTAATCAGTAGAAATTAAATAACATTTATTAAGGATATAGTAGCTTAATATATTTAATTAGATAATCTAGCCTTGCTCATTGGCTCAAGGGCTAGTATGAGACTTGAGATGAGTTGGGAAGGCCTAGAATGGCTAGATCATTATCTTTTCTTCTTGAAAGATAACCGATTCCGCACTGGTGTGCATGTGGGGCTGGAATCATGAGAGGTTACTAGGATAACCCTAGAGGGGGGCTGAGACCTAGGAAGATCTCCTTTGGATAACCAATGCAACCTTTGTGATGACACTCTTCCTATGACAATAGTCAATTTGTATTATACAATGGATTTATTTGATTCAGTGGTTCTGGAAGCAATGTAACCTTATGTTTTGTGTTTCCTAGTACAGTGTTATTTTGTGTTTCCTAGTATAGTGTTATTTTGTATTTACTGGTATAGTGTGGTCTTATATATTACTTGTGTCTAGAGGTAATAGGTTTATCTTGGTTACTTGTTACTATCTCCTAGCATGGGGGCTGGGCCTACGGGTACCAGATGGTTGGGTGGCGTGCATCTTACACTGTTGAGTTTCTCTTCCGTTCGTGATGGCGAGATCTTCTTGTTCGAGGAGCTCGTGTGGTTCTCTAGAGTTGTTCTTCTCCTTCTTCATTGTAACTGTGGATCTATATGTATAATTGTAATACCTCATTTGTATCAAGGTGAACCTTTGTGATGTTATTGTAATAATATTTATGATCTATTCATTATTGGATTTAATGGTGTTGTATCTGTGGAATTATGTTCAATGCATTTCTATGTGTTAGATTTATCTTGAAATGGTTTAATGATTTGTTGTAGATTGTATCTTGAGTTTTATATTCATATGCTATGGTTGGTTAAATTTTATAAGTAATGATGTTCACATGTAGACGCGTTGTGTAGCCTAGAGGATGTATGTGGTTAGAGTAGGATACTTTACTCGTCTTGTTGTAACTTTAAGGAAAAAAATTAGTTGTGCTTCCGTAGTATTGCATAGTCCTCTAGGTTGCGGGATGGGGTTTTACACATTTACTACTTTAGTAGTAGTTGTTGCACATTTAATACAAAATAATGTGGTCAGGAAAATTGTCACAAAAATAACCTCAAGAGCAAGCAAAACAAAATTATCCAAACTTTTTCCTTTTTTCCAAGCTGTTGGTTTTATCTAGATTTCTAATTGATCCCCAAGTTGATGCCTTCCTCCAATAAAATGCATTATCTTTAATATCTTCCCCTCGAGGGAAATACTCACATCCTTTCATAAATTATATCCCTTTCAAAGAGTCGTGCCTTTCCTCAATGGAGCAATTCCTTTCTTGATTAATTATTATTATTATTTTTGTTGTATATTGTATTGTCTTCTTTTTATGGAGCGCTTTCTTTTAGACTCTTCATTTTATTTATAATTCATACCTTTTGAGGCTAAATAGCCTTCCCTTACTTTGATCGATCATACATTATAGGCTATTATTTATTATAGTTGCGATTCATTTTTACAATTTAATAGAGGCCTGCCTTTAATTTAAAGATAGGGAATCACTGATATTATTACTAGTGTAGCACAGACTGCGAAGGTTTGGGATCTGGGGCATGACATATATGTGTAAAAATATATCTAAGAATAGCTTAAAGTTGCTCAAATTTCTTTTCAAACATATTTTATGGAATGATGTGCATGCACTCCAAGCTCTCTAAAATGTATTTGCACCTTACGTGTTTGTAGTTATGAACCACTTTAGTGAATGTCATAGAAAAATCCAAGGAGCTTCAAATTTCATTCGGATAAAATTAGTTACAATATGAGATTAATCAAGAGAGAATTTGTGCATAAATTTTTCTTTATTGAATTTTGTACATAAGTATCTATGAAGGTTGTGGTATTCAGAAGTGGCACTTGCAACTACAATTTCTGAGAATAATCCACAACTTGTATCTCTACAGTTTGATTGATAAGTAGGATGTATTTACTCATGAGAATGAAGAGTCCACTCAACACTCATTGCACCGAGAGGATGTTGAATTATTTAAAATTGATGCAAATGCATAGATGCTAGCTCTCTTCGTCTATGGGAAGATGATCTCTCAAACTATTTTTGTTGAAGTAATAGACACATGATTTAAAAGAGTGTACTAATATCAAAATTATATTGGTACCTAAAGTAACCAACCATGTGACGAGATGTATCCATTTGGAAAACAAAGCTATTTCAATTATTCAACACAATCTTTTAAAATTTTAGTCCTTTGTGTTGTGCCAATCCCTTTCCTTTTGACAATTGGTCTTTAACGTACAAAAAGCTAGTATAATAGCACATAACTGTGAGGAAATATTTACTGTATAATGTATAAGCTTTGTAAAGAAGAATGTATTAATTTTAACATATAAAGATGGTCTGACCTCTACTATTCACTCTAAGTGAAAATAGCTCTGGCAACCATTGCATTTATAGCTTTAGTAGTAGTTGTACATTTAATACTAAATAATGTTGTTAGGAAAATTGTCACAAAATTAACCTCGAGAGCAAGCAAAATAAAATTATCCAATCTTTTTTCCTTTTTTCCAAGTTGCTAGTTTTATCTATATTTCTAATTGATCCCCAAATTCATGCCTTCCTCCAATAAAATGTCTTCTCTTTAATATCTTCCCCTCGACAGGAAAAGTCACATCCTTTCATAAATTATATCCCTTGTAAAGAGTCGTGCCTTTCCTCAATAGAGTGCTGCCTTTATTGATTAATTATTATTATTATTTTTGTTATATATTATACTATCTTCTTTTTATGGAGTGCTTCCTTTTAGACTCTTCATTTTATTTTTAATTCATACCTTTTGAGGCTAAATATCCTTCCTTTGCTTTGATCGATCGCACATAATAGGCTGTGATTTATTGTAGTTGTGATTCAATTTTACAATTTAATAGAGCCACACCTTTAATTTAACGACATAGAATAGCTACTATTATTACTAGTGTAGCATAGGCTACAGAGGTTTGGGATTTGAGGCATGACATATATGTGTACAAATATATCTAAGAATAGCTTAAAGTTGCTCAAATTTCTTGTCAAACATATTTTATGGGATCATGTGCATGCACTCCAACCTCTCTGAAATGTATCCGCACCTTACGTGTTTGGAGTTATGAACCACTTTAGTGAACGCCATAGAAAAATCCAAGGAGCTTAAAATTTAATTCAGAGAAAATTAGTTACAATATAAGATCAATCAAGAGAGAATTTGTGAATAAATTTTTCTTTATTGAATTTTGTACATAAGTATTTGCGAAGACTGTGGTATTTAGCAATGGCACTTGCAACTAAAATTTCTGAGAATAATCTAATAAAAATTATGCTTTGATGGATATCCAAACCCTCTTTTATAGCTCCAATTTGAGTATAGGCAGGGAGGATGCTGGTAAACGCTGGGGAGTCTGGCTTTACACTTTCCAGCTACATTTTCTTAGAAGTTTCTAAGGCCTTTTCAACAAATCTATTTTGAACATATACTGCAATGATGGCATTCCCTGAGACCACATTTCTTTGAGGCATTTTTCCAAATGGTTCATGTGACTTTTATATGCTTCCACATTTTGCATGCATGTCTATCAAGGAACTTGCATCCTTTATGCTTTTTATGGATGCACATTCCCTATTCCAAAGCTCTCTTTTTGGCACAGGCAAAGAGGATGTTGGGAAAGGTTGTGGAATATAGCTTTACACCCACCAATTGAATTTTCTTGAAAATATCTAAAGCCTTACTAATGAATATATTCCATGAATATCTTGCAATCATCACATTCCATGAGATGCCATCTACTTTGAGGCATTATGTCAAACAATTTGCGTGCCTTGTCTATGCTTGTCCATTCTGCATACATTTTTACCAGGGTAGTTGCAACTACAACATCTAAGAAAAGCTATCTAGATTAAATTTATATTTTATAATTGCTGGTAATTGGTGCAACACATGTGTACATTCGTAAGAGGATATAATTTTTTATACCTATGATTCATTTTTACAATTTAATAGAGGTATGCCTTTAATTTAAAGATAGGGAATTGCTATTATTACTAGTGTAGCACAAGCTGTGGGGGTTTGGGATTTGGGGCATGACATATATGTGTACAAATATATCTAAGAATTACTTAAAGTTGCTCAATTTTCCTTTCAAACATATTTTATGGGATGATGTACATGCACTCAAAGCTCTCTGAAATTTATCTGCACCTTACATGTTTGGAGTTATGAACCACTTTAGTGAATGCCATAGAAAACTCTAATGAACTTGGAATTTCATTCAGAGGAAATTTATTACAATATGAGATCAATCAAGACAAAATTTGTGCATAAATTTTTCTTTATTGAATTTTGTACATAAGTATTTGCGAAGGCTATGGTATTCAAAAATGGCACTTGCAACTACAATTTTTGAGAAGAATCCACTAACGATTATGCTTTGATGGATGTCCAGACCCTCTTCCAAAGCTCCAATTTGAGTACAAGGAGGGAGGATGTTGGTAAAGTGTGGGGAGTCTAGATTTACACTTGCCAATTACATTTGCTTAGAAGTTTCTAAGGCCTTTTCAACAAATCCATTTTGAACATATCCTGTAATGATGGTATTCCATGAGACCACATTTCTTTCAGGCATTTTTCCAAATGGTTCATGTACCTTGTCTATGCTTCCATATTTTGCATGCATTTCTATTAGGGCACTTGCATCCTTTATGCTTTTGATGGATGCACATGCCCTGTTGCAAAGTTCTCTTTTTGGCACATGCAAAGAGGATGGTGGGAAAGCTTGTGGAATTTGACTTTACACCTGCCAATTGAATTTTCTTGAAAGTTTCTAAAGCCTTATCAATGAATGTATTCAATGAATATCATGCAATCATCACATTCCATGAGATGACATCTACTTTGAGGCATTATCTTAAATAGTTCACGTGCCTTGTCTATGTTTGTCCATTCTATATACATTTTTACTAGGGTAGTTGCAACTACAACATCTGAGAAAAGCTATCTGAAGGTGTTGATGCACTCCAAGCTTTCTAGAATGAATTTACATTCTATGTTGGCTGGTAATTGGTGCAACACTGGTGTACATTCATAAGAGGTTGTGATTTATTATAGCTATAATTCATTTTTACAATTTAATACAGGTATGCCTTTAATTTAAAGATAGGGAATCACTGCTATTATTACTAGTGTAGCACAGGCTATGAGGGTTTGGGATTTGGGGAATGACATATATGTCTACAAATATATCTAAGAATTTCTTAAAGTTTCTCAAATTTCTTATCAAACATATTTCATGGGATGATGTGCATGCACTCCAAGCTCTCTAAAATGTATCTACACCTTACGTGTTTGGAGTTATGAACCACTTTAGTGAATTCCATAGAAAAATTGAAGGAGCTTCAAATTTCATTCTAAGAAAAATAGTTGCAATATGAGATCAAACAAGAGATAGGTATTTGAAAGTGGCACTTCCAACTACAATTTCTGAGAAGAATCCACTAACAATTATGCTTTGATGGATGTCCAGACCCTCTTCCAAAGCTCCAATTTGAGTATAGGTAGGGAGGATGTTGGTAAAGGTTGGGGAGTCTGGATTTACACTTTCCAGTTGTATTTACTTAGAAGTTTCTAAGGCCTTTTCAACAAATCCATTTTGAACATATCTTGTAATGATGGCATTCCATGACACCACATTTCTTTGAGGAGTTTTCCAAAATGGTTCATGTTCCTTGTATATGCTTCCACATTGTGCATGCATGTTTATCAAGGAACTTGCATCCTTTATGCTTTTGATGGATGTGTGTGTCCTATTCTAAAGCTCATTTTTTGGCATAGGCAGAGAGGATGATAGGAAAGGTTGTGGAATATGGCTTTACACCTGCCAACTAAATTTTCTTAAAAATTTCTAAAGCCTTATCAACAAATGTATTCCATGAATATCTTGCAATCATCAGATTCCATGAGATGAAATCTACTTTGAGGCATTATGTCAAACAGTTCATGTGCCTTTTCTATGCTTTTCCATTCTGCATACATTTTTACCAGCGTACTTGCAACTGCAACATTTAAGAAAAGCTATCTAGAAGGTGTTGATGTACTTCAAGCTATCTAGAATGAATTTACATTTTATATTGGCTAGTAATTGGTGCAACATAGGTGTACATTCATAATAAGCTGTGATTTATTATAGCTGCAATTCATTTTTAAAATTTAATAGAGGTCTACCTCTAATTTAAAGATAGGGAATCGCTGCTATTATTACTAGTGTAGCACAGGCTATGGGGGTTTGGGATTTGGAGTATGACATATATGTGTACAAATATATCTAAGAATTGTGTAAAGTCACTCAAATTTCTTGTCAAACATATTTTATGGGATGATGTACATGCACTTCAACCCCTCTGAAGTGTATCTACACCTTACATGTTTTGAGTTATGAACCACTTTAGTGAACGCTATCAAAAACTTGAAGGAGCTTCAAATTTCATTTGGAGAAAATTAGTTGAAATATGAGATCAATCAAGAGAGAATTTGTGCATAATTTTTTCTTTATTGAATTTTGTGCATAAGTATTTGCGAAGGATGTGGCATTCGGAAGTGGCACTTGGAACTACAATTTCTGAGAAGAATCCACTAATAATTATGCTTTGATGGATTTCTAGACCCTCTTCCAAAGCTCCAATTTGAGTACAGGCATGGAGGATGCTAGTAAAGGCTAGGGAGTCTTGCTTTACACTAGCTAGTTACATTTGCTTAGAAGTTTCTAAGGCCTTTTCAACAAATCCATTTGTGACATACCCTGCAATGATGGCATTCCATGAGACCACACTTCTTTGAGGAATTTTTCTAAATGGTTCATGTGCCTTTTCTATGCTTCCACATTTTGCATGCATTTCTATCAGGGAATTTGCATCCTTTATGCTTTTGATGGATTCACATGCCTTGTTCCAAATCTCTCTTTTTGGTATAGGTAGAGAGGATGCTAGGAAAGGTTGTGGAATACTGCTTTACACCTTGAAAGTTTCTGAATCCTTATCAACGAATGTATTCCATGAATATCCTGCAATCATCACATTCCATGAGATAACATCTACTTTGAGTCATTATGTCAAACAATTCACATGCCTTTTTTATGCATGTCCATTCTGCATACATTTTTACTAGGGTAGTTGCATCTATATCTGAGAAAAGCTTTCTAGAAGGTGTTGATGCACTCCAAGCTATCTAGAATGAATTTACATTTTATATTGGCTGGTAATTGGTGCAACACAGGTGTATATGTGTGCATATATATCTATACATATACCCCAAGCGGTGAGAAGGTATTTACCTCTATTTGTAACTTGTAAGTACCCTTTTTTTAATTTTCGTCAACCTTTTTTTAATTTGGCTATTTTTTTTCAATACAACTTAGAATTTACACTAGTTGTATCAGATGCATCGCCTTGTTGCACTCAAACACATCACCCAACTACACTCAAGCAATACCTATATATGTATGTATGTCTTTATACATACATACATATCTATATATATATGGTCATATTCAAGGCATATTTTAGGAGTATCACAAACATATATGTATCCAAGATGAGAAAAAAATGTCTGGGAATTAGGAAGATGTATTCTATAACATAGGTGCCCTGTAATTATGGCTATGCTGTACATATCATCAATGTAAATACTTTGCTATCAGAATGATGGTTCTATTATGGAATTGTTGCTTTCCAATAATGGATGTCAAATTTCAACTTGTTTGGAGCCGTTTAGATACACATAAGCATGTTGCATTGTATAATTCATATTTTTCTTTTCTTGCAAGTATATTATTATATTGATACAAAGGAGATAATAAAGGTCATGAGATTTACCATTGTCTTAGATAAAAGGTAAAATTACAATTTAGTGGCAAAGATAAGCCTTAGTCATTGACACATATCCTTATAAAAAGCTCATGTTGGTGATAATTGGTTTGAGGTGTCAAGGATAGCTTTTAGTTAATGTGGGAATTATGATTAAGTGCATAGATAATAGAGATGAAGTAAAATACTTCTCATACAAAGCATGTCAATAATAGTCAAACTACACATGACACTAATCATATGGATCAATTGTCTATAGGATATTTTTCAGTTATCATAAGGCCTTCCTTGATTGTTTTAAGGCTTTGCATATAAATATATTAAATTCAGTAACAAATCTTTGAGATGAAAAAAATAATACAAAATAGTATTGTTTTAAAACATCACCTTGAAAAAATGTCTTAGGAAAACCAAGGTAGATTGATGTATGAAGATAGGAACAATAAGGAATGTTGTATAAGTTGTTCTAGAAAGCACATTGTATACATGATTACATAATATGTGGAACCCTTGTTAGAAATGTTATCATGATTTATAGTTATCACTTCCCCCAACAACACTCACATAGGTTGTGTCATTCAAAATTTGATGAGGATGGTGGTTGATGTGTTTGAGTCAATTTTACTTGTGATGAATTACATTCACCTCATCAGCAGTCTTTTACACATTGGTGTGCAGTGTTTTGTATGCATTGTTGTTTTGTGTGGTACATATACGTGCATATAATATATATGCACACATACACCTGTGTTGCACCAATTACCAACATATATGTATATATATGTATATGTATGTATATATATGTATGTGTATATATATATATCTATGTAAGTGTATATGTGTATATATATGTGTATATATCTATATGTATATATATGTGTATATATCTATATGGATATATATGTGTATATGTATATGTTTATATATATGTATGTATGTATATGTATTTGTATATGTATATATGTATATATGTATATGCATATATTTATGTGTATATGTATGCATGTGTATATATGTATATGAATATATATATATGTGCATATATACATATATACATACATACATGTGCATGTATGTATGTATGATCTATGTATGTATATAATCGTAAAGATACTGCATCCTCTTGCGTGCACAAGGTATGCCTACATCTTATTTATTTGATATCTTCTATTGGAGGGACATTGCATATTATTTCTTATAAATTATAGAACTATTTATGTTTCCTAATTTAGATATTTTCAACAATAACACATGTTCAGTGCACTAAACTCCACATTTTCCTTTGATTTTTGCAAAACATACTCAAGAGAAACAAACTCAGCGATAAGAAGAATACTATAATAGACATAATGATAATGATCATATCATCGCAAAAGCAGCCTACAACCAATTATTTCCAATATGAGATGTTTATATTTGTTAAATGATTCAAACTTCCATTTGATAGAAATTTTTCTCTTCATTTATAGCATTGACTATGGTTGTTCTCTATTATCATGGAATATTTTTGGAATTTCAAATAACTTCAAAATATTCTCTTATGTGTAGTTGTATTGAAAAACTCAATTCAAATTTATCTTCCCTCAATGGATATTATTTGTGTTAATTTTATCCATTGGATGTCAATAAACTACTCCCAAATTCTTTAAATTTCCCTTTTATGCACTCACATATTCTTTCAAGGCACCATTTTTTTGCCTGCATATTGTTCTATATGGTAACGATAGAAATTGTGCATTTGTCTTCAAGTGTTATGTTCTCTCACTGATTGTTCTTAGCACCCCCCTATCTAATTCCTTCTATGCATGTACAAATCCCTGCCATTTGGACTTCTCCAAAAATAATGGGTATACGAGCCCCACTACACTTCCTTGAGAATTTTGCATGTTAAACTTCATAGAGTTGTATTGTTTGTTGGATTCCCTAATATGTAACTATGTTGTTTGCATCTACTATGACATATACTCAATGTTGCATATTCCTTTCATAGCTACTATTCCCACTCATGCCATTGACATTCTAATCTTCTTCCAATATCACTGTCTACACATCACTTTCCTTTCATGTCGCTCTCCGCCTATCGGATCATTGTTGCATGTTACCACATGGAACTGCTAGTATTTAGTTGTATTTTCTTATTGGTTAAAAGGTGTAAACTTTAAGTTTATATAATATTTAGGAATATACATTTAGTTATATAATATTTTTGTATAGAGTTAAAATTGTGTTTATATTAAATTATTATTGAAATATGTATTTTGTTACCATCTCAACTTCATATATCACTATCATATTTTACTTACCTCTCTTTCATAATTCCTTCTAATTGTTAGGAGGAATATTTAAATTGGATAAGTTTTTGTTTATTTGATTTGGACAAGTTTTCACATGTAATAAAACCTTATAAGTAATCAAATCTTAATTCAAATGTAAATTATTCGTTCTTGAATACTTATTTATTTGTTTGTTTATTTATGTATATATTTATTTATTTATTTAATTTAGTTATTTTGTTGCTAAGTATTAGGTTAATTTCTAGTAAAGTTGGTTATGAGGTTTGGGTGATTTTCTTAGATCTAAACCCTTGCCTAAGTTTATAAGGGAAATGCATAATATCTTCTAGCATATATCAACTAATGTAATATTTCTAAATATTTTAAAGGTAATGTTTTTTTGTAAGGGAAAATTTTGGACTCAAAATTTCAAGTCATACTTTGTCATGAGTCATTAGACTAAATGGCTAGATTATAAATAGGAGTTCATTGTAGATAAATTAAATGTAATGTGAAACTCATGAACGTTACCTCCATTGTATTATAGACTATAAATAATTAGAAGCACCTAATACTCTTCTATTCCATTAATTTGATTGTTATCATAAATATTAAAATTCTAGATATATTGGTTGTCAGAGTTATGAGTTTTGTCAAAATTGAAATTTTCCTTTTTAATTTTAATTATTATCGTTTTAAATTAAATTTATCAATATCATAAGTTTAGAAGATCTTGATTTCAATAGTAGTAAAAACAACTATCTAAAATAATAGTTACATAAAATTAATTTGTTAAAGCTTTTATTTTCACCTAATTATTATTGTTTCGACAAAGCCATTCTTAGTAAGTTTCATTTTATTTAATTTTTATATCGTTCATCATAATTTTTAAAGTTATTAAGTGGATATTAATGTTAAGTCCTCATTAGATTCTTATTCAAATATTTTCCTTGAAATCCTAGAGTTCAATTGATAGTAGTGGAAATACCTTATGAGTCAATGACACTTTATAGGAATTTTTGTTATCCCACTCCATTTTATGATACAATATTCTAATAATGGATGTATTTTGAGGTCTTCAAACAAACATTCAATGTAACTCTTTTTTTTCCACAACATAAGAATTTCTTGCTTAATTGAAAATTAATTATCCTCATTTGTATTGTTTTATTCAAATTATTCTTTGATTTTGATTAATTAATTGTAATTTGCTAGTTTTGTCTAGGCAAGGCATTACATAGGTATCAAAACGCCAGGTTTGTAACACTTGGGAGCTTTAGGGAGAAAAATCTAGAAGAAAAAATGAGAGAGTATGGACATAAGAGGACAAGGGTGATGACATTTTAGGTCATTTACGTGAATCCTAAAACTAGTAAGCAAAGCATGAATAGGTATGTAACTTGCCTCAAAAACCTGATTTAAGGGTAAAATTTGTATTCATCTAATCTGTAATGCCCCGTCTTGTAACCTAAGGAATGTTGCAATTGTCTACAAAAGTGAAATAATTTTTTTTTAAAGTGTTAATATTAACTTTATCAGTTGCATACATTCTCTAAGTTACGTGACGTCACACTACTTGAGATTCCATAGATGACTTTAGTATTTAGTATTGCATGTATTTAATTAACTTAAACTTAAAAATAAACATTGCATAACATTTGAATTCCATTCATGAAAGAATAAAGTACAAATAAGATTCATACATTGCATTGGAAATGACATTACAATACTCATTTTTCAGATGAGGTAGATCAAATAATAGTTTACAATTACATATTTCAAATGTTCACCTCATAAATAGTTGAGGGATGTTACAAATACAAGATTTCCAGTGATAGAATAAAATAAGTACATATATATCCAAATACGAGCTCTCCATCCATGAAGCTCTCGTTGCCATGATCATAAACTAGGGACCCAACGGAGTAAGGTGCACGTTCCACCCAACCATGTGGTACCCGTAAGTCCACCCCCCGTGCTAGGAGATAGTGATAAGGTTCCCTAGACATAATCTACTAACCCTAGACACAAGTACATACTTAACTGATGGTTACATTGCTTCTAGATTTAGGATAATCAAATATACTAAGCTCACAAGGTTACTGTTATTTTAGGTGGAGTGTCATTACAATGTTGCATAGGTTACCTTGGTGTTTCTTCCTAGGTTTCGGCCCCCAACTTGGGTTACCCTGGTAACCTCTTACGAAACCCGGACCCACATGCAAATTGTTGCGGAATCGAATATCTTTTAGAGTAACAAGATAACGATTTTCAATTCCAGGCCTTCTCAAATTAATCTCAAGACTAAACTAGCTCTTGAGTCTATAAGCGAGGCATATTAATCTAATTAAAGATTTTAAGCTAACTAATGTTTTGTTTTAGTTTCCACTAACCTACTAACTCTCCATGAGTTACCCAGGCACCACTTTGTGTGCTGGCCCTCACACAGAGCCACTCCCCTAAAAATAACATAAGGAATCTAAGTTTCCCTTACTAAGGTAAACAAGGTGTACAAGAATACAACATATAATTCTACACTTTTCATAGCGAACATCAAGTCTATGTTCATAAAACTAGGTGTCTAAACACCATGCAAAAACCATGTACACAACCTTAGTAAACACAAGAATTCTACTTAAACAATAACAACTCCCACATTATACAACTTATCTGGAAGACTTGTACATTTAATACATTCCCAATTTTCCCAATTAAAAGAAACACAATTTAAAGCAAATCGAAACAATAGGAATCTACATAAGGATTTACTAAATCTAGTCAAGTCAAATAAAATTTGCATGAAAATAAATTAACTAGGTTAAAATTCATTATCAAAATAATCTAATTTTAACTTTCCCAATTTCTCTATCAATAAATTTCAATTTTTCTTTTCCAACCCTATTGTTATAAATCTAATTTTTTTCTTACTTATATACATTTAAATCAAAAGAATTTCCTATTTCATAACTAAAATATATAAATAAGTTTTAGTTTAATTAAATGAATTTAATTATCTATACATATATATATATATTTAAAAATATATTATACATAACAAAAACTTAAATCGAAATCTCGTTTGAATTAATAAATGTTTGAAATTTCATTTTTTTTTTATAGTTTACAGAGGGTTTCATGCGATATGCATTTTTACTGTGTAACATACAGCCACGACTGTATTCACAGCCTTCCGCCCTCCCCGTATGGGGAGGTGGCTGTGTGACAGTCGTACGCTGCCTGTGAGGGCAGCGCTGGCTACCTCCACAGACGTTGCCCCATATGGGAGTGGTTGTGGGGTAGCCCCTGCGGCCCCCTAATCAAATACTATTTATTTTAAAATGGTAAAATAAAATATGCGAAATTCCATGTTTTAAGATCTGTGTTTTCTCGTGTTTCTCTCCATTCACAAAAACTTTAAACCCCTTAATTTCGCCCGTACGGCGACAGCGATTTCAATACAAATATTCATATAAAGAATATAAAAATTTTCCCAATTCAATTTATATATGAATATATATATATAGATTCACAACTAAATGAATAATAGATTATTAAAATCATGCATATATTTTCAACAGGGTTTGTAATGGGGAAATTGAGAAATTTCAATAGAGTTTTACATTGGAATAGATTTTCAACAGGGTTTCAATGGGAGGTTGAAGAATTTAATAGTACGCACAAAAATTTTCCCCTACAAGAGGTTTCAGTTTCATTTCCCAAATAAATGATTTCCCTTCACAAATTTTAGTTCAAACTATTTCCTACAGGAAGCTTTTATCAAGGAAATTACAAATTCTCAACAGATTAAATTGCCGAGAAGAACAGAGATTAAAACACAAACAATTTCGTCAAGCAGACACGATTTTAAAACAATTTTAACAAAACTTCTCAATACTAATTCTTATTCACAGACAAAATTTTCAAAAGGATAAATTAAATAAATAACAGTGAAAAACTTGTTTCCTGTAGCTTGAAAATTGTTTGTAGCGGAGAATCTTTGCTTCCTGTTGCGTGCAATCCTCCAAAGGTTCTCCAGAAAACCCAAATCCAGAAGGATGCTAATACCAACCCAAACAGATCTTCCAGAAATATACAACGAATCCAAAACAAAGTTCACAAATTTACTCAAATCAATAATTTTTTTAACAGAGCCTGTTCTTTCATTTTTGTGAAGTGATTTTTTTTGTTTTCCCAAAATCCCAGATAACCTCCAAGAGAATCCTCAACAACAAGCAATTAATTCCACTGCCACACATGTCGAGAAGAAAATATCTTCTGACAACTTACCGGTAAATCTTTGTTTCTTCTTTTTCAAGATTTGCATGCTTATTAAAGAATTAAAGAATTCAAATTTCAAATTTCAAATTTCTTTTCTTTATTTAATTAATTTATTTAACAATTAAAATACCATTTCCCTCAAAACAGTTAAATTTAAATTTAATTCTATTCACACAATAATTTTTTTTTTTAATTTAATTAATTAATTTTAATCATAGTGATCAAATTACTTAACCAAAAAAACTAATTAATTAATTAAATAAAATGTAAAACTTTATTTTCAACATTTGAAATTAATTTAAATAAACAGTAAATTAAGAATAATAAACTATCATTAAATTAACAAAATTTTCCTTTCAAAACAATTAATCCAATCAAACACAAACGAGACCACCAAAGACTCCAGACTAAAACTGACGACATACTTTGACTGGGTTTAAGACTAGACTAGGATAAACCTTGTTACTACCTCCCAATCAACATTTCCATTGAGTCTTGACATGCTTAGACCTGAGTAACCAGGTGGAGTCGGTGTCATGTACCTGCAATCCTATAACCAAACAAATAACATACATATATATATAATCCATTGTACAAACACACCGTGCAGAGAAAATCACGGAAATCACAAGGCACTTGCAAGTGAGTGATGCAACTCCTTTCTCCACACCAATACACATCACATCAGACTGACAAATTAAATAACAGTTAATCTACCATAAACATATATATAGCAATAACATCTGAAGGAAAACATCTACGCTAATACAAAGCATGTCAAAAATTAATTATCACCATACAATTTTTATCATATCACAAAAAAAATCAACTATCGCTCAAAAGTCAGCAATCAAAATATCCAAAACAAAGTACCAAAGTCTAACAATGTGAAAACATGCTAACAGAAAACACAAGCAAAATGGAGGGGTACTACATCATCCGCCCCTAGGATCAGGCTTGCTCCTGAAAGCCTGTGAACAAATAGGGATAAAGTTCCCTCATGCATGTCGCATCCTCCGAAGTAGCAGAAGCCTCGTGGCTAGGATCCCATTGGATCCTCACCTGGTTAATGTCTCGACCCTTGAGACTGAGTGTTCGGCGCTGTAGAATGGCCACGGGCTCCAAAGCCAGCTGCCCGTCCTCTACCTATGACACATTCCAATCAAGTACATGAGAAATGTCAAGATGATATGGTCTAAGAACTAATACATGGAAAACATCATGAATACGTGACAAATTGGGTGGTAAGGCAAGTCGATACACCATAGGACCAATCCTCTCTAGGATCTCAAATGGCCCAACGAAATGAGGTGCAAGCTTAGAGCCTTTTCCATAACGGATTGGACTCTTTCGCGGTCGCACTCGAAGAAACACTTTATCTCCGACTGCAAATTGTTGGTCTATTCTATGTGCATCAGCATACTTCTTTTGCCTACCCTGTGCTACTATCAAATGTTCTCTAATACGGTTAACCTATTGCTCCATGTCTCGAAGCATCTCAGGACCAAGTAACACTCTATCCTCAAGTCGATCCCAACTCAATGGAGTTTGACAAGGACGTCCGTATAATGCCTGAAATGGTGGCATACCTATGGAACTCTGATATCCATTATTGTAAGCAAATTCTACTAAATACAGATAATCCTCCCAACGTGTCTGTTGGTCCATTATGTACATTCTAAGCATATCCTCTAATATTTGATTAACTCTCTCCGTTTGTCCATCGGTTTGAGGATGATACGTTGAACTAAAGTTCAATTGTGTACCTAGAGCATGTTGTAATGAAGTCCATAGAGCTGAAGTAAATACGAGATCTCTATCAGAAATAATCCTACGAGGAATCTCATGCAATCTAACTATGTCCTCCATGAATATCCTAGCTACGGATGAAGCATTGTAAGATGATCGTACTGGCGAAAAATGAGCTACCTTAGTCAATCTATCAACAGTTACCATAATGGCATCATGTTGACGTGATGACGTAGGTAATCCATCAATAAAATCTATAGATATAATATCCCATTTCCATTCAGGAATGAGATGTGGCTGTAATAATCCAGCGGGATGTTGATGTTTAGCTTTGACTCGATGGCACTCAAGACATCTTGATACATAGTCAGCAATATCATGTTTCATACTAGGCCAGAAATACAATTGCCGAAGATCCGCATGCATTTTCTTAACACCTGGATGTGCTGAGTATGGAGCTCGATGTGCTTCAGTCATAATTAATGTATGAAGACCCTCAAAATGTGGTACATAGATACGATCTAAATGTCGTAATATACCATCTAATTCAAGGATATACCCTGCAAATTGACCTTCTAAAGGTCTACCAGATTCAATCTCTTACTTCACTTCTTGATACAATCTATCAGTAGGAAGTGCTACTAAAATTTGACCTCTCAAATCTACTTCAAGAGTAGTAGCAGAGATCTCATGTCGATGACGACTAAGAGCATCAGCCACTATGTTCTCTTTTCCTTAAACATATTTCACTTCAAAATTGTATTCACACAAGAACTCCATCCACCTTCTCTGTCTAGCATTCAAGTTAGGCTGCGTAAAAATGTATTGTAGACTATGGTGATCAGTGTGAAGTTCAAAACGGTGACCCAATAAGAAATGCCTCCATCGAACTAATGCATGCACAACTGCAGCAAGTTCTAAATCATGAGTGGGATAGTTTAATTCATGATCCTTGAGTTTGTGAGGCTCATAAGCAATCACACGCCCATCTTGCATCAGAACTGCTCCCAAAACCTCTAAGGATGCATTAGTGCAAACTATAAAATCCTTAGTAGGATCAGGAACAACTAATATAGGCACATTAGTCAACTTTTCTTTAAGTGTCTGAAAAGCCAACTAACACTGCTTTGTCCAAACAAACTTCTTCCCTTTCCTTTGAAGAGAAGTAATAGGATGACCAATTCTAGAAAATCCCTGAACAAACCACCTATAATAACCAGCTAGACCCACGAAACTATGTACTTCACCTACATTAGTAGGCATAGGCCAATCTACAATAGCTTGAATCTTTGAAGGATCCACAACAATACCTTTTCTAGAAATCACGTGTCCAAGGTATTTCACCTCAATTTGAAAGAAATCACACTTCTTTAGGTTCACATACAATTGATTTTCCCTTAAACATTGGAATACCTATCTCAAGTGCTCTTCATGCTCCTTCATGTTTCTTGAATAGATCAAAATATCATCGAGAAATACAAGGAAAAAGTGATCAAGGTATGTATGAAAACACCATTCATTAAAATCATTAATACTGATGGTGCATTCGTTAACCCAAATGATACTACAGTGAATTCGTAGTGCCCATAACGAGTTCAGAATGCAGTTTTATGAATGTCTGCTTCTGCAATTCACAATTAATGGTAACCAAATTTCAAATCAATTTTAGAGAACACATTAGCTCCCTTGATCTGATCGAAAAGATCATCGATTCTAGGAAAAGGATAACGATTCTTAATTGTAACCTTATTCAATTGACGATAGTCAATACACAATATAAGTGATCCATCCTTCTTTACGAAGATGACAGATGCTCCCCAAGGAGAAACACTTGGATGAATAAAACCCTTTTCTAATAGTTCCTCTAACTGAATACATAACTCCTCTAACTCCTAAGTAGTCATTCTATATGGAGCTCAAGATATAGGCTCTACTCCAGGAACTAGGTCAACTCTGAAATCAATATCCCTTTTCAGTGGCATTCTAGGTATATCATCAGGAAACACATCAGCGAATTCTCTAAGGATAGGGTGATCATCAAGAGATATCTCTCGACTCTCACCTTCTTCCAAATCAATAACTATTGTTGCAAACAGTTAACAACCCTGACGAAGACATCTCTTTAATTGCATAATAGATATCATCTGCAAAGAGATAGGTCTTTGTATACCTATGATTTCCACTTTCGCACCTAAATCATTAATGCAACTAACTGTCTTAAGTCGACAGTCAATCACAACATGTTGAGATGCTAACCAATCCATACCTAAAACTATGTCATATGATCCTAAAGGTGTAACATGTAGATCCACTAAAGTAGTTAATATACCAATTTTTAGTTCACAATTATGTACAAGGTTCTCTACCGCTACTTTCACCCCAAAGGCGAATTCTACTTGCCACTTACCACCTTGCTTTACCGCCACAAGACCACATCACTCAACGATGGTAGATGAGATAAAGGAGTCGGTAGCTCCAGAATCAGAAAGAATAGAAACACTAACACCTTGTAACTTACCTGAAGTCTCGACCACTGTGTTCTGGTGATTGGCTTGGCAGTTATCAACCGCAAGATAAACTGTATGAGATCATCCTGCATCACCCACTGTACACTCTAAAACTATAGGTCGAGGCCCAAAACTAGAAGAACCTCTCATTGGACACTGCCTAGCAATGTGTCCCTGCTGACCACACGAGTAACAACCAGTGCCTCTACCGGATCCTCTGCCACCCGAAGGTGCATTGGATTGCTGGAAGCTACCCCTACTAACAGAAGACTGAGCACTCTGAGAAGGCTGATCCTGTCTATTGCGCTTGTTGCGCCACCAGTTGCGATTCTTTCTTGACTGTGGGCTATTACCTTGCTGTGATTGAGGATTATTATTCTTTTGAGGTGTACACTGCTATTGCTATTGTTGCCCACCCTTTGAGGGTGTCTGTTGGTTCCTAGAGGAACCCCCTGTCTACGCCTATCCACCCCGATGACTAAAACTTGTTGCAGGAGCACTGCCTATCTGTACTCCTGTATGACCACCCAACGCCATGATGAGATTTTCTTCCACTAAACGAGCCTTCTCCACAACAACTTCCATACTCTTTGGCTCAAAGACTCTGACTCCACCACTAATACGGGCGTTTAAGCCCCTGATGAAGTGTTGAACCAACATAGACTCATCATCACCAACACCTGCATACTGCTTGAGTTCATAAAATCTACATTCATATTGCTCCACAGATAGAGCCATATGATGTAAATCATGAAACTCGTTAGCCCGTCATTGCCTCCAATGTTCCGATAAGAACCGTGCTCTAAACCTCTCCAGAAATATCCCCCAAGACACTGACCCAATCTCTAAGTGGAGCTTCTGCTCCTCCAAGCACCACCAAGTAGAGGCGAATCCTCTCAGATGCATGATAGTACATCTCTCTCGGGTATTGTTACCGTATGGGTGCATAGCGAAACATCTACCCAAGTCCAATAGCCAGGTCTTTGCCTCTAAACCATCTCCTGTACCATCAAAAGTAACAAATCCTACATGTGTCCTGCAATAATAGCATCCTAATGCACTGTATCATCTACTCTCCTTGGAGATCTATTAGGCTTTCTAACTACCTCCTGATTAACTTCCTGTCTAGGTCCAAGTCAGCTAGGACCTCCTCTAATAAAGGGCGCAACTGTGATATCTCTACTCCTGACTATTCTGGAATCTGTCCCTCGTTCCTTTGATCCAACTGCTCTGCTTGATCACTTTGATGAGGGCTCAGAGGGGGAGTAACCTGAGGGATTGGCCCTCGACCTCCACCTTGACCTCTACCACGACCTCTACCATGTCGCCTAGGCATGATCTTGCAGATAAACAATAACGAGTCTCAGATACTAATCAACCAAGGCTAACAGATAACGATACTTTGTACTAGGTCCACCTAATGGGCTCGCGATTATCAAAAGCATCCAGTGTTAGAACCTTTGCTCTAATACCAATCTGTAACGCCCCATCTTGTAACCTAAGGAATGTTGCAATTGTCTACAAAAGTGAAATAATTTTTTTTTAAAGTGTTAATATTAACTTTATTAGTTGCATACATTCTGTAAGTTATGTGACGTCACACTACTTGAGATTCCATTGACGACTTTAGTATTTAGCATTGCATGTATTTAATTAACTTAAACTTAAAAATAAACATTACATAACATTTGAATTCCATTCATGAAAGTATAAAGTACAAATAAGATTCATACATTGCATTGGAAATGACATTACAATACTCATTTTTCAGATGAGGTAGATCAAATAATAGTTTACAATTACATATTTCAAATACAATATTTCCAGTGATATAATAAAAGAAGTACATATATATCCAAATACGAGCTCTCCATCCATGAAGCTCTCGTTGCCATGATCAAAAACTAGGGACCCAATGGAGTAAGGTGCACCTTCCACCCAACCATGTGGTACCCATAGGTCCACCACCCGTGCTAGGAGATAGTAATAAGGTTCCCTAGACATAATCTACTAACCCTAGACACAAGTACATACTTAACTCATGGTTACATTGCTTCCAGATTTAGGATAATCAAATATACTAAGCTCACAAGGTTACTGTTATTTTAGGTGGAGTGTCATCACAATGTTGCATAGGTTACCCTGGTGTTTCTTCCTAGGTTCCAGCCCCCAACTTGGGTTACCCTAGTAACCTCTTACGAAACCCGGCCCCACATGCAAACTGTTGTGGAATAAAATATCTTTTAGAGCAACAAGATAACGATTTTCCATTCCAGGCCTTCTCAACTTAATCTCAAGACTGAACTAGCTCTTGAGTCTATAATCGAGGCATATTAATCTAATTAAAGATTTTAAGCTAATTAATCTTTTGTTTTAGTTTCCCCTGACTTACTAACTCTCCATGAGTTACCCAGGCACCACTTTGTGTGTCGGCCCTCACACAGAGCCACTCCCCTAAAAATAACATAAGGAATCTAAGTTTCCCTTACTAAGGTAAACAAGGTGTACAAGAATACAACATATAATTCTACACTTTTCATAACGAACATCAAGTCTATGTTCATAAAAATAGGTGTCTAAACACCATGCAAAAACCATGTACACAACCTTAGTCAACACAAGAATTCTACTTAAACAATAACAACTCCCACATTATACAACTTATCTGGAAGACTTGTACATTTAATACATTCCCAATTTTCCCAATTAAAAGAAACACAATTTAAAGCAAATCGAAAGAATAGGAATCTACATTAGGATTACTAAATCCAGTCGAGTCACATAAAATTTGCATGAAAATAAATTAACTAGGTTAAAATTCATTATCAAAATAATCTAATTTTAACTTTCCCAATTTCACTATCAATAAATGTCAAATTTTCTTTTCCAACCCTATTGTTATAAATCTAACTGTTTTCTTACTTATATACATTTAAATCAAAAGAAATTCCTATTTCATAAATAAAATATATATATAAGTTTTTGTTTAATTAAATGAATTTAATTATATATACATATATATATATATATATTTAAAAATATATTAAACATAACAAAACCTTAAATCGAAATCTCGTTTGAATTAATAAATGTTCGAAATTTCATTTTTTTTATAAGTTTACAAAGGGTTTCATGCAATATGCATTTTTGTTGTGTAGCATACAGCCACAGTTGTATTCACAGCCTTCAGCCCTCCCTGTATGGGGAGGTAGCTGTGTGACAGTCGCGCGCTGCCTGTGAGGGCAGCGCCAGCTGCCTCCACAGCCATCGCCCCAAACGGGGGCAGCTGTGGGGTAGCCCCTACGGCCCCCTAATCAAATACTGTTTATTTTAAAATGGTAAAATAAAATATGAGAAATTCCATGTTTTAAGATCTGTGTTTTCTGGTGTTTCTCTCCATTCACAAAAACTTTAAACCCCTTAATTTTGCCCGTACGACGATGGTGATTTCAATACAAATATTCATATAAAGAATATAAAAAATTTCCCAATTCAATTTATATATGAATATATATATATATATATATATATATATATATATATATATATATATATATATATATATATATATATATATATATATATATATATATAAATTCACAACTAAATGAATAATAGATTATTAAAATCATGCATATATTTTCAATAGGGTTTGTAATGGGGAAATTGAGAAATTTCAACAGAGTTTTACATTGGAATATATTTTCAACATGGTTTCAATGGGAGGTTGAAGGATTTAACAGTACGCACAAAAATTTTCCCCTACAAGAGGTTTCAGTTTCATTTCCTAAATAAATGATTTCCCTTCACAAATTTTAATTCAAACTATTTCCTACAGGAAGCTTTTAGCAAGGAAATTACAAATTCTCAACAAATTAAATTGCCGAGAAGAACAAAGATTAAAACAAAAACAATTTCGTCAAGTAGACACGATTTTAAAACAATTTTAACAAAACTTCTCAATACTAATTCTTATTCACAGACAAACTTTTCAAAAGGATAAATTAAATAAATAACAGTGAGAAACCTGTTTCCTGTAGCTTGAAAATTATCTGTAGAGGAGAATCTTTGCTGCCTGTTGCATGCAATCCTCCAAAGCTTCTCTAGAAAACCCAAATCCAGAAGGATGCTAATACCAACCCAAAGAGATCTTCCAAAAATATACAACAAATCCAAAACAAAGTTCACAAATTTACTCAAATCAATATTTTTTTTAACAGAGCCTGTTCTTTCATTTCCGTGAAGTGATTTTTTTTGTTTTCCCAAAATCCCAGATAACCTCCGAGAGAATCCTCAACAAGAAGCAATTAATTCCACTGCCGCACATGTCGAGAAGAAAATATATTCTAACAACTTACCTGTAAATCTTTCTTTCTTCTTTTTCAAGATTTGCATGCTTATTAAAGAATTAAAGAATTCAAATTTCAAATTTCCATTTTCTTTTCTTTATTTAATTAATTTATTTAACAATTAAAATACCATTTCCCTCAAAACATTTTAATTTAAATTTAATTCTATTCACACAATAAAAACAAATTTTAATTTAATTAATTAATTTATTTAATTAAATAATTTTAATTGCAGTGATCAAATTACTTAACCAAACAAACTAATTAATTAATTAAATAAAATGTAAAACTTTATTTTCAACATTTAAAATTAATTTAAATCAACAGTAAATTAAGAATAATAAACTATCATTAAATTAACAAAATTTTCCTTTGAAAACAATTAATCCAATCAAACACAAACGAGACCACCAAAGACTCCAGATTAAAACTGACAACATACTTTGACTGGGTTTAAGACTAGACTAGGATAAACCTTGTTACTACCTCCCAATCAACATTTCCGTTGATTCTTGACACGCTCAGACCTGAGTAACCAGGTGGAGTCAGTGTCATGTACCCGCAATCCTGCAACCAAACAAATAACATACATATATATATAATCCATTGTACAAACACACCGTGCAGAGAAAATCACAGAAATCATAGGGCACTCGCAAGCGAGTGATGCAACTCCGTTCTCCACACCAATACACATCACATCAAACTGACAAATTAAATAACAGTTAGTCTACCATAAACATATATATAGTAATAACATATGAAGGAAAACATCTACGCTAATACAAAGCATGGCAGAAATTAATTATCACCATACAATGTTTATCATCTCACAAAACAAATCCACTGTCGCTCAAAAGTCAGCAATCAAAATATCCAAAACAAAGTACCAAAGTCTAATAGTGTGAAAACATGCTAACAGAAAACACAAGCAAAATGGAGGGGTACTACATCTAATCCACTTGTGATTACATAGTGATATTTGTTAACCCACCTCCAAAAGGCTGGATGTTTTAGTATTGCTAAATTAATACATAAAATATTATCTTAACTTCTCAAGTAGGGGATTGAAAATGAGATAAATCAGTGTCAAATATTAGTGATAATCTTGTTCAAATAATGATGCTTTATCCTTATTAGTATATTGTGTTTGATCTATGGTGAAATTAATTATATTATTCTAATATTTGTTTTGAAATACATGTTAGGGATTGAGAATTATGTGGAATTCATTCTTGGAAATCCAATTTGTAAGGTGTTGGTAATTTTTTCAAATATGAACCTATTCTTGCTTTGATAGTGCTAAGTGGTCTCTATGTGCTTCAAGTGGTTAAGTATTTTTCTTACAAGTGTGTCTAAAGTTATGAAGTTGCATTATAATATGTGTTATGAGAAACTAGTGAATGTTATGATTGTGACTCAAGTTTGAGATACTAGGTATCTAACTTCGGATAAGGGTGTGGTAGAAATCTAGGATGATCAAGTTGTTTATACCCTCGTGTTAAATTTTGTGTGATGAGATTACATGATTTTTTTATGTTTTGGTTTAGTGTGGAGTGTATTTGTTGTTCCTAAGGAGTAGATCTCACTTGAGGGCTAAGAGCCTCCTTCGTTTGGGGTTGAGGGAGTCTCTTGTCCATTGGAAAATTGTGATTGTTCTAGATTGTATCCCTATGCTAGCCATTGGACAGGTGTTGGAAATCATGATTCCCCCTTGGATTGTTGAGCTAGATCTACTCCCCTTTCAATGACCAAGTTGTTGACCCTAGAGCAAAACCTTCTTCCTTGAGTGTATCCCAAGGGTTGAGGAGGGTGCAGAGCCTCTCTTGGGGATAGATGATCAAATATGGAAGTGTGAAATTGTGAATGGTATTTGTAAAACCATGGCCATTGGTTATTGTAATGAATGGAGGTGGGTTGGATGATGGTTGCAGTGGGGGGAGATGGTTGGATGGTTAATGGTGGTAGTGTGTGGAGTTGGTTGGATGGATGGTAGTGCTGGTGTGGAGATTGTTGGATGTATGGTGGTGGTTGGGAGTGTATAATGATGATAAGGTGATTGTGGGCTGTTGAAGAAGATGTGTGTTGAAAATTGTGAATAAATGTTTTCCCCAAGAGGGAAGGGAATCCCTCTTCTCCCCCTATACCATAATTTGGTGAATGAATTCATTGTGTTTGAGTCAATGTTATTGTTTATGTGTTTTTAAATCTGTAATTTGTCCTTGGGTTTTGTCTCCCGCTCGAGGGGGTGAACAACATCCTAATGCTAATGTTTATGACTAAGGTGTAATTTGAATTTTTTGATTAGTTTTATTCACAAGGGGGAAATGTTTTTTCATGTGAGTGGTATTTTCATTTAGACCTTTAATTATGAGCAAATATGTTTTTTTATTTGAATGATCTTTTCATTGGAGAGAAGTTGAAGAATTGAGAGTTATTTTATTTTCAAAAAGAAATAAGGGAAAGTAGGATTCAATTCTTGAATAAATGTATGTATGGAGTAAATAGATAGAAGATTATTTAGGTGGATCTTTGGCTTTGACAATATCACAAAGTACTATATTGTGTTCAAGTGTTTATAGGTGATTTTAGCAAGAGGTAATTTTTAATGCTTTAATTATTATCAATAAAAATAAAATCATGTAGTTTGTCACATCTTATTGAAAGCTTCCAATAGGAAGCTTGAGACTAGAGGGGGAGAATGTAATACCCTTCCTAAAAAGTGAACTAAAAGTATATAATGAACTACCAAGAAACTTTAAAATAAGAAGAGTGAACGCCAAGCAAATAAACAAATGTTCATTTCTAAATTAACTAGACTAAAGTAATTATTAAAATTAAGTTCTACAAGAAATAAATTAATAATTTAGGCAATTAGATATAATTAAAAATGAATATTAGGCCATTAAAAATATATATTTGATAAAAAGGAATTTATTATCATAAATATTACCATTTTTATTATCTTTCTACATTTATCTAAAATAAATTATTCAATAATGTTTTCTTTCTCAAATGTACTTGTAATGCCCATTTTAAACTAGGAAAAAAAAAATGCTATTTTTTTTTTTTAAAAACATTATTACGAAACGCTAACCTTAAAACACATACAAGTACATAGTTCAAAAGTTGCACATTAGGTAACGTTTCCTGCACAACATCATCTTTGTCGTAACACTCAGGAGTAGGGTAAGGAAATGAAAACGGATCCCGTTTGTCTCCAAATGTAAGGTCCACTAGACTCTTAGCTACCAAGTCAAAAGTTGATGTTCACTCTCGCATGAGATATAATATCCTTGGAAGACTACCTCGGCATGGGTTCTTTGTAAAAATATAAATATCATCCTCTTGATTTACTATTAGTACTAAGGATCATTTGATGGGACACTATTTAACTTGATGGCCCTACCCCCTTTTTAGCCATCCTGATGATATTGTTGGGACCCACATAGAACGATCTCACCACAAAATTTTAATATGCAAATAATTGAAATATTTATAATCTCCATGATAATTATTAATCTCCCATTGTAGTTTGTTTTATGATTATCCTCAATATTTAACTATTATTAATTTAATTATTATAAACAAACAAATCTATAAATAATAGATATATATTTATTTTCTAAAGAATAAATTTAAAAGATATAAGTTCAAAGAATAAATACATTTTAAATTTCTTTTAACATTTACATATTATTTATTACCTTTAAAAGGGAAGAAGAAAATGAATAGAAAGAGGTTTATCTATCTCTTTTAAAGAATTTCTAAGAAATGCTAATCTTTACCTTTGTTTAAAATCTTATTTAATTTAATAGATTCTCTTTAAGAGAATATGGGGACATATTCCCTTCTCCTTTAAGGAAGGAGAATTATATGCAAGGTATTACCACGATGGATTTATTTAAAGAAAACTTAAGAGTGAATTCGAACAAGGGAATGATATGAACATATGGAAAAAGAATGACGTGAACATATGGAAAATCTACCACTGATTGATGTTTATCAACGTTTCACATAGTATTCTCATTGAGGCTGCATTACCTAGCGTTACAATTTAATTCATTTCATCTTCACACCACTATTAATTGCGCCACCTAGATTCACATACATGTTATGCCTACCTATGCCTTTGTAGATAATCTTGCTTCCACGAACACACCAATTATTAACAAAACAAGTCTTTTACTTTTCTTAAAACCGTTCTTTCTCCTACAACCCACTAAGATCTTGATGCCCATTGCAACTAGAATTTACTAACACGCAATCCTAGAAAGGGTCGTTAATTAATTTCAAATCAGTTTCAGCTGAAAAACACTGGTGCACAAGAGTCAATGCAATTCATGAGAAGATAAGGTGGCAGGGAGTTAATGATAGAGGGAGACGTTGGAAAGAGGCTTTCACTGCTATTGGTCTCCACGCTGCTCAAAAATAGACCAAGTACTGCCTACCATACCAAGTCCAAAGCCTGTGTATGTTCCTAATTCAGGTATCATCCATTTGTATGATGTAGTAGTTTATATTTTTCTAGACTTTAAACCCTTGTTATGCTTTTCGTGCAGACTTTTATCTCTTCTGAAACGTCTAATCATAGTTGCTTTGCTTTCCTGAATGTTTGGAATCTGCACCAATTTTGAATCTTCTTGGGCATTACACCTCTGACATGCCTACTAACAGGTGGTTTGGTGTTTAGGTGAGCAAGATAAGAATGGAAGAAAATGGCGCCAACATCCCTGATGCGGAAACCTCTATCTTATTTTATTTTTTTAAGATTAAATTCAAACTTTCTCTTTCTTTTCTTTTTTAACACCTATTCATCAAATTCTTATTAGAGCAGATTAACCACTGATATCCCCAGGGACAGCCTCATGGTTGGAAGGGTCTAAGATCTTCATATCTGATATTAACTGCAAGCTTCTGACAAGTCACTTTGCAAAAGATAAGCATGCAAGGACAGGCCAATTATTTAAGGTCAATCCTATGAGCTGAACCTCTTCGTTTATTCAATACATAATTGTACAACACACGAAGCCGAAAGAGACTACTCATAACTGCTAAAAGCATAAGGTTATTGAAAACACCGGATTTAATCGCTAGTGATTGGCCTCCTGCCTGAACTTCATTTGAGAGAACAGTCATTCCACATGGAAAAAATATTATATTTCTACACCATGAGCATTGCTTATGGATTACCTTGGCAGCAGTCTCTAAACCTCTAGATCTTCAATCACAGACAGGTGGAAAAAGATTACACAAGGATACATTTAAAACTAGGGTTTAAAGGTATTTAAAGGCTTGATAGGAATTATAAATGAAAAATTCCAGTGACCAAGCTGGGTAGTGATAGCGAGGACCTGGGAAAGAGAACATGGTGCCACAACACAAATAATATCTCTTTTCCTAAATATTTTGAGGGTGACTTATCATGGCAAGAGTTGATAGTGGAGGGGAGTCATTACTTGTAAACTATTAGGTACAATGCTTAGAAAATGCTGAGGTGTATCTCAATAAGATTGTCCCAGACTTCCAGCCTCAACATGTTAGATCCTGTAGAGGGGATCAAGTCCTCGGTAGTCTAAAGGGACACCTCCCATCATGCAAGCCCAGGTGAGAGTGGTTATATTACTAATGTTTGGCTTCACTTATTTCCTACGCAGTCACAATGTTGCTGATACCTAGGCTATGTCAAAAATATTATTATCTATATTTCCCTATGCAGCTGTATCAGGGTGTGCACAACCCATGATTTTCATTGGTATTACTATGACCTACTCTGTGACTATTGCGCAGTTTAGAAGTTAAACTCCTTGAGCATAGAGTTCCCTTAGTGCTTGGCACACAGGATTAATAGTATATATATTTAACTATATAAATCGTTCATTGTTAAATCTATTATCAATCTAAAGAACTGGTCAACTTAGGAATAAAATAATTTTATTTTTCTTTTCTTGCTGACAAGCACAATGATATTTCTTTGGAGCTTGGGAGCTATAGTCATGAATTTGTTCTATTATGCATAGTTAAGACACTGCACCCATTTGTACATTTTAACCATGCATGAGCCAACAATGTGTTGCACAGGTCTACGAGAAGCAATATTTTCTTTTTCTTTTTAAAGAATATATACTTTAAACAATACTCATTTATGAACTAGCAAACCCACCAGAATATTAAATTTTATTGCTGAGATAAACTATTAAAGCTCCTTCCTTTTCATTCATAGTAGATAAATACTTGCACTAAAACAACACCTCTTTTCTTTTGAGAAATAAAGGACTGATATATTAAATTTTGCTCAGAATAACATAATCTTTTCCTCATTTCATTTCTTATTTTGATAGCTCAAAGAAGTCACATAATACTTATAACGCGGTATGTAACACCCAATTTTTTTTTCAGCAGTACAATATTTAAATGTTAAATATGTTAAGCTACAAATGGATTTTAACCCAAAATAAATAAATTATTGTTTAATAAAATATGAGTTAGATAAAATGCTTATTGATAAATAAGTCACTTATTGTTTACTTTCTTTATATATTTCTTTAATTTCAAACCATAAAGAAAAAGGTACAAATTGTATTTCAATTAAGATGCATACTATTAACTAAGTCACCTGTGGATTTCTTTCTTAAAATAGAAACATACACTTCATTTTCATACTAAACTAATATCAAAATAGAGTATTTTATTAGGCTTCCCAAGAAATATGAATACTATGTCCTTCAAAGAAATAATGTAAATATACTTTTAACTCATTCAAATACAAACTATGTTTAAGGCCTACACTTTATACATTTGCATTTTCTTAGAGAAATACAAGAATAGCTTTCACTTAAACTTTCCACATATTTTGAAATGCTTGTAAAACCTTAAAATAACATAGTGTGTTATCTAAAAAAAAATGATCCCATAGAATATCATCCTTTCTTTTTGCATTAGATACAAATTTTATACTTAGAGTTCCTATATTACAAATTAAATACTTAAAAATACAATTGAACCATTTGTCAAGAATAAAACTTGCAATATTACAAATATCATTGAAAAGAGTGAAGAGCATAATGATTCACACGACAAGGAGCATAGGCCTGCTCTTTTCATTTTAAAGATACACTAACCTCCAATAGACAGTACATATGAATGAAATTACAACACACAAATAACTAATGCTTGCTCTCCACCCTACCGTAATGGCGTCATGGAGCCTCGTGGGCTCTAGCCATACCCCCGAGCAAGAAATACATTATACACCATTGTAATTCAATAGTGAGAGCTTAGTGCTATAACAAGCTTGCTCATTATACAACACATTACTCTAATATATCCCTTAAACAATCTTACTTATGATTCAATGCATAGATCAAGCTATCTCTACCAATACTAAGAATAAGAATGGAAAAAAAGACTTATCTCTCTACAAGCTGCTTTCCTTTGAACTCCTATTCTTCCATCCTTGACTCTCTCCTTCTTTTCTTCACTTCACAAGTTCTCCAAAAGGAGAAGTGGGCAATTCCCAAATCTTCCATCTTCTTGAGATATATAGGAATCCTCCAAACCTACACTCTTTCCCACAAGTGCTCACACATGTGTGAGTCTTATGCCAATTTCCAAGAACTTTTGGGGAGTGGGAAGTTGAGAGTGACAAGTCACTTTTCCCAAGCCCCAACACTTTTTGAATTCGCCACATTCATGAATGTGGACTTTTGAGGGGTCTTTTCACACTCCAAGGACAAGTTCACATGTCAAAAAGGTTCCAAACCCATAGGTATAGGTCCTAGGGGTCTATTCTTGTTCAAAAACCAAGGAAATTGACTCAATAATCCCTTTTTAATACCCACAAAAGAATCCATACGAGTTTTGATCTTGACCAAGGGTTCCAACCCCAACCAAACTCTCATCACATGACCTACAATTGGATTCTACTCAAACATAATCAACCAATCATTAATAAAACCTCAAACCCTTCTAAGTCAAATAGGGCTACACTTAGAACTTCCCAAAGATGTATCTGATACGATTTCAATATTTATCCAACCTCCTATTTGCATATTTTATTCCTTTAACGTTAATCCCACATTGACTCACTTAATTTCCTGCACAACATAACTAAGCACAGTTAGATATAATAATCTCATTAATTACAAACCGAATCTTTGTAACCTTATTCACGAACCATTTACATAGCTAATTACTCTTTCAATGCAATACGACACAACAATTATCTTATTTCAAATTCATCTTATAAGTTTGAATCTCATACCATAATTCGCATGCCCATACATCTTCATTAAGTAAAATAACAATGATATAACATAAAGTAAAAATAAACTATAAGGTCATTGTTAGACAGTCGCCTTAATATCATTCGTAATATATCTAACCATCTATTTAGGAGAAATATATAACAATTTAAGGTTGTATTAGTCACTTGCAATGAGAGGCCTTACATCTCCCTCCCCTTAGCTTAGACTTCCTCTTGGAAGTCGTTAAGGTTTGAAAACATAATCTCAATATGACAACAAACATAAACCTATCAAGCATACTAATTACTTTTACTTTCTTGATGGAGGAATCAAAACATTTATCTATAAGCACACATTAGAGACAAATCTCTTTCATGAATTAAATATTTAAATACTTAGAACAAAATTCCTCATAATGGAACATTTATTTGATATACGATTAATTTAACAAATTCTAACAACAATCCTTGTAGCTCAAATTTATTAACAATGTAATCAACTTCAATTAAATTACACATAAATATATCTAAATGGATTCATATCCTTTTATACACCTCCAAAATTTCTTTGCGTCATAACATATACATCATTCATGATGTTAGAAAATATTTTGATTCATTGACCAATCATGTCTCAGAATTATTAGCTTCACATTTTGTCTAAATATATGCTTAAGAGAACATTTTACCTTAAAGTTATGGCACTCATACCATGTCTCAAATAATATTAACTTTTCTTCATATGTTACCATTTTTCTCTCATAGCTCATAGGTATGCCACATCACATTTATTTATAATTTCACATGTACATACAACAATAGCAAGGATGCTCTTCCCAATTGGGTGCGCCTGTCCTCATGTAAAGGATGCTCTTCCCAATGGGTGTGCCTGTCCTCATACAGTCACATAATTTACAACACAAGGCTCACACAATGGGGTTTACAAGGATGGATATTCTTGGATACCACTTGAGGTCCTTCTCTAAGGACTCCTCCATAGGAATAATCATAGAATGAGGGGAATAATGGATTAATGACCGTCCCATACCGGTCCCATTCACAACCCCTTTCAAAATAATTCCCCAACGCATCTACTCCCCTATACGACCTGCCAGGGAATCCCCCCGGGATATGGCAGTTTACAAATTCCACATTACACCACACATGCCAGCAAATTTTCAACCAAGGAGAAAGCCTCAAACTGAATAACACAAGATCATAAACCAAAGTTTCAATAAAACTCCCAAGAGGGAACTATAAATTCAAGAGAAACAAAATAAAGATAAATTGTAGCTACATTGCAACATTCCAATCATAATTCAAAGGCGAAATTAAACAAGTCCTTGAGGAAAATCGGACTATATAACAACTTCCAAATGGCTAAATAGCCTAAGTACATAAATGTAAAATTACACATTGCTGGCGCATAATAAAATAAAACATCAATCAAGAATTATAATTAATTCATATTTCAACAATAAAATTTGCACATTACAAACAACACGTGACTTGATAAGCCACCTAAGAGGAGGAGGGGAATGGTGGTTCTCTAACCACATCATAAGTATTATAGCATGCAATAACTGGCGGTCCCTGACCACATAAATATGAATAACGGGTGGTCCCCGACCACATTAATATACATCACTAGTGGTCCCTGACCACATAAACATGAAGCACTGGTGGTCCCTGACCACATGAATATGAGTAACTGGTGGTCCCTGACCACATAAGTATGAATCACTGGTAGTCCATGTTATTCCATCCTTTACCCATGGGTCATAAACATCAAGGAATAGGTTTGCACTATGAACCAACAAGTGTGGCTCTCATATGTGGGGGAGTAGGCCACGGTCAATGTCCATGGGAAGATTACAATGACTTGACATAGATCCTTTATCAGGATCAGGGACAACGCCATGAGCTCGTAATCTCCTGATGGTAGACCATGTGCCTCTCAACCTCTATTTACACTAGCTGGCTCACACTCCCATTAGGGGGGAACCCAACACTAGGGGTACACATTTAACATACAAACAAGACTAACACAAAGTAATACATCACATTGCATTTAATAAACACACGTCCACACATATCATGTTTACATCATCTCTTAACTAGCTAACTTACACAATGGACCATCACAAAGGGTACACATAGGGGATCGTACTAGACATCCACCACCCTTATCCCAAGTCGGATACCCTGTATCTCCTACTTGGGGTACAACACATTTACTGGTTTCACATCACATGACATAACACAATACACTCTATGAAATTTTTCATATAACATAGCAGAATCAATGTACTTAAATACACTAGGTGAAATTCACTTTTCTTCTCAATTTTGTAAATCTCTACTCACTTTGCATATGTAAAAGAAATCACTAGTCAATGCACAATTGTAGCCTAGGTGGTACTCCATTTTCTTAGATTTAACAATACTTGGTATATCATACTTTTATCTTACTAATTCATTGTCGAACATCACATATAGGATCAAGATTGGTTTCCCTATATTCATCCATATTGTTCTTCCTCTTTCATTTAACTATGTTTGTTGTGTTCACTAACATAAAGAATGCTTTCTACTCAATAATGAAGATAATCAATCATTTTCTTTTGAAACATTGTAATACGAGAAAAGAAGGCACACTCAATTCATAAAACACACGATAAGTCATGGAATAGTAATTTTCACAACTCATTAATCTATATACATTTTTTTAAAAAAAATCTTGCATTTCGCTACCTAAGGTCGACTCATTTACTCACATGTTATAATCATCATTTTTATAACCACAATTATTTCTAACTTTATAAGGTTCAAGGACATGCGATAAGTAACAATCCCTGCATTTAAGTTTTCTCCATTGTATTTCATACACACACACACATATATATTTTTCTCCAGAGTAGTAGGCATTGGTATAGATATGCACAACATTAGTGGGGAGTCTTCCATAACCATTTTCATGTCCATAATGATACCATTTAGTTTCTCAATCACTTAGTTCACTAAAAATTTTACATAATTCCTCACCAAATTTATAAATTCAAACAATTGATTCTTTAGTTCTAGTGACATGTACACAACCTTAAAGGTCAACACCTAATTGAATATGTTGTTACTCCCCATAAGACATGTATGATTTCTTATTTGGAGTCAATAGGTCTTTAGCTCTTAGATCATTTATAAGGAAGGTAGTAATAGCATGTGTTTTAGAGAATATTATAACTTCAAACTCATATTTAGATATGGTCCCTTGATCACAAAGGTTTTATGTTTAATTTTCAAGACGAAAATTATTTATACAATATCTATTTATCAATTTTCTCTAATCTTTACTTAGTTGTATCTTTCAACACATTCTCAACTATGACTTGAATCATGTTCTTTCATTTGATATTTTAGTCTATACATAAAAGAACTCAAAGTTTTAGTAGTTGTTATAGTTCCACTAAATTCACTAGGTCTCAATTTACTTGCAAAAGTGTTAGATTAACATAAGGTTTCACCAATTAATTCAAGGTATTATATGGTTTTGACCACTTTTCAAAATTGGATTTACTATGTATTGCCAAGCTTTGTTTCTTAGTTGATGCCATCATGCATGAAATTCTCTCTTACCAACCATAAAGTGAATTTTTTGTTGCTTCATGAGATTAGCCCTTATACACTTATATGTAAATCAAGATCTTTGGGTAATAGAATAGGGCCTAGAAATCCCATAGTCAAGGTGTACCGGATTCTTATTTCATGTGTTTATAAATACCAATTTGTATACAAGTCCTTAATTTTGTTTTGTCAGATAACCTACACCCTAAAGGTTTAGTTTCAATCTTTGTTAAGAGTTTAAATCTAACTATAAGATTGATCATATTCCTCATAATACACAGTTCAAGAATTTTCTATTATTCCATTATTGTTGTCAAAATGACTTAATCAATTTAAGGCTTTAGAGATCTAACCTTATATGACCACAACCTTTAACACATAATTCCCCTTTAGAGGTTCATATAGTTTTCTTCCTCTTCAAAAGTATAACTTTCTTTAAATGCATTAAGGTTCCTATAAGAAAATATGTTTCTCCCAGAACAACCATAACTTCAAGAAGCAGCACTACAATTGTATTTTATAGTTATAGACATAGAAAGCCACCAAAATAATGTTTCTTTAATAATACACATTGTGATGTCTTATAACACTATTTATGCACTTTATAAAAAAGACTATGTTTAAAAACTCTATTATACCATTTCAAGGTTTATGAAAGTTAAATGCCGAAAGACTAGATTAATGTCATAACCATTGTTAGATAGACTAAGTACTCCACCTTCCTAACTTAAATCGAGGGAACCTATTTTGTCTGATTAATTATTAAAGATCAAATGCTTTCATTTAAAAATCAATTTGAACCATGGAATTTGTTCAATCTTTGACCATTAGGTACATCACAACTCTAACTAGATTGGGTAATAACCACTATATTTCTCTTTTTCTATGCAAGGTAAGTTATCTACGATTTTCATTACAATATTTTATTTTAGCTAACGCAAGGAGGTTTGCACCTTTATCCACACACACACAACTCTTAATGCCCAAATTATTCCTAGAGTTCCCTAGAGTTGCAACCTAGGGCTCTGATACCAAAAATGTAATGCCCATTTTAAACTAGGAAAAAAAAAATGCTATTTTTTTTTTTTTTTAAACATTATTACGAAACGCTAACCTTAAAACACATACAAGTACATAGTTCAAGAGTTGCACATTAGGTAATATTTCTTGCGCAACATCATCTTTGTCGTAACACTTAGGAGTAGGGTAAGGAAATGAAAACGGATCCCGTTTGTCTCCAAACGTAAGGTCCACTAGACTCTTAGCTACCAAGTCAAAAGTTGATGTTCACTCTCGCATGAGATATAATATCCTTGGAAGACTACCTCGGCATGGGTTCTTTTAAAAAATATAAATATAATCCTATTGATTTACTATTAGTACTAAGGATCATTTGATGGGACACTATTTAACTTGATGGCCCTACCCCCTTTTTAGCCATCCTGATGATATTGTTGGGACCCACATAGAACGATCTCACCACAAAATTTTAATATGCAAATAATTGAAATATTTATAATCTCCACGATAATTATTAATCTCCCATTGTAGTTTGTTTTATGATTATCCTCAATATTTAACTATTATTAATTTAATTATTATAAACAAATAAATCTATAAATAATAGATATATATTTATTTTCTAAAGAATAAATTTAAAAGATATAAGTTCAAAGAATAAATACATTTTAAATTTCTTTTAACATTTACATATTATTTATTACCTTTAAAAGGGAAGAAGAAAATGAATAGAAAGAGGTTTATCTATCTCTTTTAAAGAATTTCTAAGAAATGCTAATCTTTACCTTTGTTTAAAATCTTATTTAATTTAATAGATTCTCTTTAAGAGAATATGGGGACATATTCCCTTCTCCTTTAAGGAAGGAGAATTATATGCAAGGTATTACCACGATGGATTTATTTAAAGAAAACTCAAGAGTGAATTCTCACGGGGGAACGATATGAACATATGGAAAAAGAATGACGTGAACATATGGAAAATCTACCGCTGATTGATGTTTATCAACGTTTCACATAGTATTCTCATTGAGGCTGCATTACCTAGTGTTACAATTTAATTCATTTCATCTTCACACCACTATTAATTGCGCCACCTAGATTCACATACATGTTATGCCTACCTATGCCTTCGTAGATAATCTTGCTTCCACGGACACACCAATTATTAAAAAAACAAGTCTTTTACTTTTCTTAAAACCGTTCTTTCTCCTACAACCCACTAAGATCTTGATGCCCATAGCAACTAGAATTTACTAACACGCAATCCTAGAAAGGGTCGTTAATTAATTTCAAATCAGTTTCAGCTGAAAAACACTGGTGCACAAGAGTCAATGCAGTTCATGAGGAGATAAGGTGGCAGGGAGTTAATGATAGAGGGAGACGTTGGAAAGAGGCTTTCTCTGCTATTGGTCTCCACGTTGCTCAAAAATAGACCGGGTACTGCCTACCATACCAAGTCCAAAGCCTATGTATGTTCCTAATTCGGGTATCATCCATTTGTATGATGTAGGAGTTTATATTTTTCTAGACTTTAAATCCTTGTTATGCTTTTCATGCAGACTTTTATTTCTTCTGAAACGTCTAATCACAGTTGCTTTGCTTTCCTGAATGTTTGGAATCTGCACCAATTTTGAATCTTCTTCGGCGTTACACCTCTGACATGCCTACTAACAGGTGGTTTGGTGTTTAGGTGAGCAAGATCAGAATGGAAGAAAATGGCGCCAACATCCCTAATGCAGAAACCTCTATCTTATTTTATTTTTTAAGATAAATTTAAACTTTCTCTTTCTTTTCTTTTTTAACACATATTCATCAACTGCCTATCAGAGCAGATTAATCACTGATATCCCCAAGGACGGCCTCATGATTGGCGGGGTCTAAGATCTTCATATTTGATATTAACTACAAGCTTTTGACAGGTCACTTTGCAAAAGATAAGCATGCAAGGACAGGCCAATTATTTAAGGTCAATCCTATGAGCTGAACCTCTTCATTTATTCAATACAGAATTGTACCACACACGAAGCTGAAAGAGACTACTCATAACTGCTCAAAGCGTAAGGTTATTGAAAACACCGGATTTAATGGCTAGTGATTAGCCTCCCGCCTAAACTTCATTTGAGATAACGGTCATTCCACATGGAAAACATATTATATTTCTACACCATGAGCATTGCTTATGGATTACCTTGACAACGATCTCTGAACCTCTAGATCTTCAATCATGGACAGGTGGAAAAATATTACACAAGGATACGTTTAAAACTAGGGTTTAAAGGTATTTAAAGGCTTGACAGGAATTGTAAATGACAAATTCCAGTGACCAAGCTGGGTAGTGATAGCGAGGACCTAGGAAAGAGAACATGGCGCCACAACACAAATAATATCTCTTTTCCTACATATTTGGAGGGTGACTTATCATGGCAAGAGTGGATAGTGGAGGGGAGTCATTACTTGTAAACTATTAGGTACAATGCTTAGAAAATGCTGAGGTGTATCTCAATAAGATTGTCCCAGACTTCCAGCCTCAACATGTTAGATCCTGTAGAGGGGATCAAGTCCTCGGTAGTCTAAAGGGATGCCTCCCATCATGCAAGCCCAGGTGAGAGTGGTTATATTACTAATGTTTGGCTTCACTTATTTCCTACGCAGTCACAATGTTGCTGATACCTAGGCTATCTCAAAAATATTATTATCAATATTTCCCTATGCAGCTGTATCAGGGTGTGCACAACCCATGATTTTCATTGGTATTACTATGACCTACTCTGTGACTATTGCGCAGTTTAGAAGTTAAACTCCTTGAGCATAGAGTTCCCTTAGTGCTTGGCACACAGGATTAATAGTATATATATTTAACTATATAAACCGTTCATTGTTAAATCTATTATCAATCTAAAGAACTGGTCAACTTAGGAATAAAATAATTTTATTTTTCTTTTCTTGCTGACAAGCACAATGATATTTCTTTGGAGCTTGGGAGCTATAGTCATGAATTTGTTCTATTATGCATAGTTAAGACACTGCACCCATTTGTACATTTTAACCATGCATGAGCCAACAATGTGTTGCACAGGTCTACGAGAAGCAATATTTTCTTTTTCTTTTTAAAGAATATATACTTTAAACAATACTCATTTATGAACTAGCAAACCCACCAGAATATTAAATTTTATTGCTGAGATAAACTATTAAAGCTCCTTCCTTTTCATTCATAGTAGATAAATACTTGCACTAAAACAACACCTCTTTTCTTTTGAGAAATAAAAGACTGATATATTAAAGTTTGCTCAGAATAACATAATCTTTGCCTCATTTTTTTTCTTATTTTGATAGCTCAAAGAAGTCACATAATACTTATAACACGGTATGTAACACCCATTTTTTTTTTCAGCAGTACAATATTTAAACGTTAAATATGTTAAGCTACAAATGGATTTTAACCCAAAATAAATAAATTATTTTTTAATAAAATATGAGTTAGATAAAATGCTTATTGATAAATAAGTCACTTATTGTTTCCTTTCTTTATATATTTCTTTAATTTCAAACCATAAAGAAAAAGGTACAAATTGTATTTCAATTAAGATGCATACTATTAACTAAGTCACCTATGGATTTCTTTCTTAAAATAGAAACACACACTTCATTTTCATACTAAACTAATATCAAAATAGAGTATTTTATTAGGCTTCCCAAGAAATATGAATACTATGTCCTTCAAAGAAATAATGTAAATATACTTTTAACTCATTCAAATACAAACTATGTTTAAGGCCTACACTTTATACATTTGCATTTTCTTAGAGAAATACAAGAATAGCTTTCACTTAAACTTTCCACATATTTTGAAATGCTTGTAAAACCTTAAAATAACATAGTGTGTTATCTAAAAAAAAATGATCCCATAGAATATCATCCTTTCTTTTTGCATTAGATACAAATTTTATACTTAGAGTTCCTATATTAAAAATTAAATACTTAAAAATACAATTGAACCATTTTTCAAGAATAAAACTTGCAATATTACAAATATCATTGAAAAGAGTGAAGAGCATAATGATTCACACGACAAGGAGCATAGGCCTGCTCTTTTCATTTTAAAGATACACTAACCTCCAATAGACAATACATATGAATGAAATTACAACACACAAATAACTAATGCTTGCTCTCCACCCTACCGTAATGGTGTCATGGAGCCTCGTGGGCTCTAGCCATACCCCCGAGCAAGAAATACATTATACACCATTGTAATTCAATAGTGAGAGCTTAGTGCTATAACAAGCTTGCTCATTATACAACACATTACTCTAATATATCCCTTAAACAATCTTACTTATGATTCAATGCATAGATCAAGCTATCTCTACCAATACTAAGAATAAGAATGGGAAAAAAAAGACTTATCTCTCTACAAGCTGCTTTCCTTTGAACTCCTATTCTTCCATCCTTGACTCTCTCCTTCTTTTCTTCACTTCACAAGTTCTCCAAAAGGAGAAGTGGGCAATGCCCAAATCTTCCATCTTCTTGAGATATATAGGAATCCTCCAAACCTACACTCTTTCCCACAAGTGCTCACACATGTGTGAGTCTTGTGCCAATTTCCAAGAACTTTTGGGGAGTGGGTAGTTGAGAGTGACAAGTCACTTTTCCCAAGCCCCAACACTTTTTGAATTCGCCACATTCATGAATGTGGACTTTTGAGGGGTCTTTTCACACTCCAAGGACAAGTTCACATGTCAAAAAGGTTCCAAACTCATAGGTATAGGTCCTAGGGGTCTATTCTTGTTCAAAAACCAAGGAAATTGACTCAATAATCCCTTTTTAATACCCACAAAAGAATCCATACGAGTTTTGATCTTGACCAAGGGTTCCAACCCCAACCAAACTCTCATCACATGACCTACAATTGGATTCTACTCAAACATAATCAACCAATCATTAATAAAACCTCAAACCCTTCTAAGTCAAATAGGGCTACACTTAGAACTTCCCAAAGATGTATCTGATACGATTTCAATATTTATCCAACCTCCTATTTGCATATTTGATTCCTTTAACGTTAATCCCACATTGACTCACTTAATTTCCTGCACAACATAACTAAGCACAGTTAGATATAATAATAACCTCATTAATTGCAAACCGAATGTTTGTAACTTTATTCACGAACCATTTACATAGCTAATTACTCTTTCAATGCAATACGACACAACAATTATCTTATTTCAAATTCATCTTATAAGTTTGAATCTCATACCATAATTCGCATGCCCATACATCTTCATTAAGTAAAATAACAATGATATAACATAAAGTAAAAATAAACTATAAGGTCATTGTTAGACAGTCGCCTTCATATCATTCGTAATATATCTAACCATCTATTTAGGAGAAATATATAACAATTTAAGGTTGTATTAGTCACTTGCAATGAGAGGCCTTACAGTACTAATGTTTGAATAAAGTGTTGCAAGTAACTTTTCTCATTTATAATAAGCAGTGTGGAGTTCTGATGGAATAGTTACTTGAGTGAATTAAAGTTTACACTTACTAAATTAATTATTAGGCTAGTTTTTATTAGTAAATAAATTAACATTAATTTTGGGAATTTATTCTCGAGAGGAAATTTCAAGTGGTTACTCATGGGAAAACAATGGCTTTAAAAGACCATGTATTGGATGTAACTGGGGAAGGTATTTTTTATTTATGATTAATAAAAAGAAGCCGTGGATCTTTCTTGGGTGGCTTTTACCAAGTTGTGGTTTTCCACATAAGTTGGTGTTGTTTTCTCTCTATCTTTTCTATCTATCTTCTTACCCTCTATAAATTATTTTATGAGCAGTTTTAGGTATAGGTATTTTTTGAATAGGTTTAAGTATTTCATGAATATTTTTTTCCATGTAACCAAATCAATCGAGGTTTATACATAGTATTCACAACCTAGTTTCGCTGACCCCTATCTTAAATACTTTAGTTTAACACTACTAATATGAGAACTATAATTTTATCCATGTTGATAGCAATTATTGTTGCATGAGCATAAATCTTAACTCATTGCTTCAATTTTATTCCCAACTTTAAATGATTGTACAAGAATTTATATTTATATAAATTCACATCTATGCTTCTAATATAGATGAAAATATTTTTATACAAAGTTCATTTTGACTGCAATACTGTTATTCATAATGTTGTGTTAGTTCATCACCTTATTTGTCATAAAATTATGTATTGGTGGTAATAGTGTTTAAGTTATTGGAACATTGGATTAATATTAAAAATTCCAAATAAATATTAACCCTTTTGATCAATTACCACAGACAAAATTTTTACATTTTTGTTTTAAATTCATACCATTTGTAGTTAATAGTGAGTTTTTATCTTAATCATTCTACTCATTGTTTTGTTAATTTGGTTATTTTTTCCATCCTTCCACCATAGGTAGCAACCCTTACAATATTCTTCCATATCATTTCACAGTCCCTTGAGCATCCATGTAACCATTGAAATATTTGTAATTTTTCATTAGTGACTTCACAACTTTTGAATAATAAAAATAATAATAATACATGTGGATTGCATTTTTAGGGTGGTGTCAGTTCTCAACCATTTTAACAAGGGCCAAAATTAGTTATTGACTTCTAATTCTGTGTTGGTAGGGTTTCATAATATTTTTTCCTACATATTTTTCCATCTATTCTCATCGACATCGTTGAGAGAATGAATTTTTTTTTTCCAAATATTGCGGTGAGTATCTTGCCAAAATTACCCACACATCAGGCATCTAAACAAAGATTTTCCCTTTAGCAGCTTCTTGTACCAATATAAAAACTTCCTTTCCAATATCACATTTACCCCTTTTAGCTAGCATAATGGTTGTCTCATGTGGGGCATAAACATTTCTTGTGCCAACATACAAATTCTTCACATTTGATTTACCTTGTGGAGATTTAATTGTAATGCCCCTTCCAAGGAACCCCAGAGGACAACACAACAATGCCAAATTATCAAAATAATTTATTTTTTAAAACAAAAAATAACATTAGAATGCATAACATAACTTTACATAATTATCTAACCTAGGTCCTCTAAGGTTCCTTGACTGTGCTACTCACAAGCTAATAATCAAGATTACTGACATCAATTCATTGACCACTAAGATAACATGATTAATCTGACATGCAAGGTTCATTTTAAGGCTCCACATTACAAGATCTTTCATCACTTTAATTCCATCATAGAACAAATGATAATAAACATTAGATATAATTTCCTAACTAACTATCATATGAAGATGCATTACTAAACAATACTTTTTACAACATGAAATCATTAATAATCATTACATCAATACAATATTTACAACATTTTTCTCCCCTAGTACATGATGAAAGATTACATCGAATTACATTAAGAGATACAAACAAACATAGAATTCCAATACACCAATGCATGATAGGATGCCTTCATAACTAAAATGAAAACTAGAGTCCACAGTGCAATGATCAAACTCCACACACACGAAAATGCAGCAAGAATACCCAATGGAGAAAAGGCACCAATCTCCCAACCATGTGGAACCCTTGTTGGACTATTGTTGTCATTGATGTCAAAAGTGTAAATCATGTAAGGGAGATTATTGGCATATTGACTAGGTTTCTCAAGAGCCTTTCAAACAAGTATTGGACAGGTCATGATATCAATGAAAATTTCCTCATTCATTGGTTCATGCTCTCAATCTAAGGCCATAGTTTTAAGGAGTCACAGAGTTCCAAGTTTTCCTAACCTATATGTTGCAAGGTTCTAAAGTTTTGTAACCTCTCAACTTGGTGACTTAGCTAATGGAGTGATAAGGACAACGAAAATGAATGGAGTTGTGGAGTTCCAAGATTTTCTAATCTATGTTGTGAGATTCTCAAGTTTGGAAACCTTTTGACTTAGCGATCTCCTTGTTGTCGGTGAAAGTGAATGGTGTCGTGAGATTCTGAGTTTTACTAACCTTGTCATAGGGTTCTCAAGATTTGAAACTTCCCAAATTGGCAACTAAGTGATGGAGTGATAAGGAGTAAGCAAGCACTCCATGTGGGACCCAACCTTAGTGACGATGTAGAAATGTGGCATGTTGGGTTTGAGTTGTGACATGGCAATAGTACATGTAAGCTTGATGGTAAGATGGAATGACCACTTGGAGTGTTGGGAGTTAATATTTAAGTCTTTTCCAAGAGACTTGTTGAGAATATTGTAGATTCCCCTTTGATGCTATAGAATTGCACAAGCAATGGATGCGTCTTGGTGGGACCTTATATGTGTGGATGGTGGGGACCACTTGAGAAATGGGATAGGATTATGATGTTGATTGTGGGACCCGAGTGTTACGATGGTTAACAAATGGAAATAAATGATTGCTTGATATGTCATTTTGCATCGGTATTATGAATGACATGGCGATGACATGTAGGTTGTGTGCCCAGTTAGATAACATGGCAAGCATATCAGTGTGACCTGCTTCTATCAGTGGGAGTCTGAATGAAGTCCCAATGACTGGACAATATGATAAATTGACAATGGTGATTTAAGCGATTGATTATCCAATGGTTAGATTTTAAAGACACAACAGTGAATGCTAATCAGAGGATCAAGGCGTGAAGGAATAGATCGATGGCGAGAGTTCAAATGTAGAGATCTGAAATAAATATGACAAGTGTAAGTGAGGGTTTGGTCTAAAAACTGACGCAAGAGAAAGAATTAATTTTTCCAACTATCTCAGTGACCATGTAAATGAAGATTTGATTTGTTCAGCGGTGGCACAATTTGAAAAATATTTAAAGATCAAATTAGATCGAATGATTGCAAGAATGCATTAAATGCATATCAAATTTTAGGGTCTGACAGAATGTTATTCTTAGAAAATTCTCTGTTATAGAATAAAATGTTGTGTGACTCGATGCAGAGGTATGGTGATTTTGGATGAGTTGGATAGTATGTGTTGGGCACGATACTCTAACAATTATGGAAGTAGGTGAAAAACCCTTTAAACAATGATTCCAATATATATGAATTGAATGAGGGGAATTATTGAGATATGGAGAATGAAGAGAGTGTCTGAATGTAGAGGAAGGTGATTTATAACAAAAAGAAAAATCTAAAAATTGATGGATCTGGTTACAGTGGAGTAAGGGAGAACTAAGAGAGAGAGAGAAAGAACTTATGTATTGTATTGATGCATCTCAGGTTTTGTAGAACTATTTTATGCATAGTATATTGCAAAACTTTGTACGAGGTTGTAGCTTAGAATAGTGTGTAGTAGCATCCTTGAATTTGTAGCTTCCTTGGGTTACAACCTAAACATTGTAACTGAACTTTGACGCTTGTGAGGCTAGATTAGGACAGTAGATCCTAGCAGCATTTCTCACCATGTTTTTCCCCATCTTGGGTTTTCCACGTACATACTGTGTTATGTGTTGATCTCTCTTATGCTTGTGTCTATTATATCTGTTAGTATTTCAATCTACACATTTGAAGTTAAGGTTGAATCTACAAAAAGGTAAAAGAACTAAAAATTTTAATATCTACTAATTCACCCCCCTCTTAGTAGATCATTGTGTTCTAACAATTGGCATTAGAGCACTAGGTTCCCTAGGAGAAGCTTAACCAACTCGAGTGGATCTTAGATAGGTGAACACAATGGCATTTCAGGAAGGCTCAAACAAGCCACCTAGGTTTGATGGAACAAACTATGCTAAATGGAGCTCATTAATGGGAGGATACTTAGTCTCTCTTGGAACTGAATTATGGGAATATGTTGAGACCCAATATACTATTCCTACTGCTATTCCTACTAATCTTGCAACAAAGAAGATTCATGGGGACAATATTAGAGCTTGGTTTATTATTATGAACAATTTGTCTGACTCTATGAATAGCAAAGTTATGCATTGTAAAACTGCTTATGATGTCTGGGAAAAACTTAAGAAAATCTATGAAGGTGACACGGAAGTGAAGTTGGAAAAGTTACAAGTGCTGAGAGAAAAAATTGAAGGCTTGAAAATGATTCAAGAAGAGAAGATTGCAGACTATCTTTAGAGAGTTGATGATGTGGTAAATGCCATTAAAGGATATGGTGTAGATTTGAAAGAAGAAGATGTTGTGTTGAAACTTCTTAGGTCCATGACAACTAAATATGATGCCAAGATTTTTGCTATTGAAGAGGGAAGAGAAATTGATAAACTTACTCTTGATGAGGTGCATGGCATAATTACTTCATATGAGATGATAATGCCAAGTGCTAAATCATCCAGGAGAGAAGTTACATTTAAGGTTGTCAAGAAAGACAAAGATGAAGCTAATAAGATAGAAAAAGTTGCTTTCATTGCATCTAATTATGAAGAAACTAATGAGGAAGAAGAAAAGTTCATAAGAAGGCTAAGAAGAGGATATGACAAGTATAAAGGTATTCTCCCTCTTAAGTTTTTTTAACTATGGTAGAATAGGTCATTTTTCTTCAACGTGTCCATATGGTAAAGAAGATAGTTTAAAGTTTCTGATGCTAGTGATTGTTCATAAGAGGATCAAGGCCATGCCATTGTAATGAGAGATGATAGAAGAGAATTTATATTCATGGCTAAAGAAACTAAGGATCGGTAAGATGCACAAATTGAGGACTCATATGAAGGAGAAGAGGAGGAAGTTTTTGATCTTGAAGGACAACTAATTAGTGCTCTTGAAGATCTTGACGAACTAAGAGACAAATATGATGATCTTAAGAGAAAAAACAAGAAGCTAAAAAGGAATTCTCAAAAGGAGATTGAAAAATTAACACAAGAACTTGAAGAGTCCAATAAGGTGTTAGTAGGACTGAAAGCTCATGTATAAGAGCTTAAAATAATTGAGGATGTCATGAAATCTAATTGCAATATGAGATAGATGGATGCTTGAAACTTGAGGCAGAAATAGTTACCTTAAGGAAATAATTGGAGAATACTAATGAGAATATCAAAAATGGATTAAAGTTAAAAGGTGGTAGAGATATTCTGAATGAATTGATAAGTACACAAAATCCTGCAAATAAAGAGAAATCTGGTTTAGGTTTGGAAAAAGGGAATAATTCATTTATGGATGTCTCTGCAAAACTTTATGAATGATTTAGAGCAAGAGAAAAATTAGTCCCAAGTGAAGAAAAATCTGACAAGAAGGAAGCTTCTAAAGATGAACAAAAATATGATAAAGAAAAGAAACTGGTCGAAGTCAAGGAGGACAACTAGACAGTTCCTAATCAACAAAAGAAGATGCATAATGTAAAAAAGAGAAGAAAATGATGGATTCACAAGAATACACTATCCAAGGAGGCCTAGACAAAGAAAATCACCTCATCTAGCTAAAGAAAACTACATGACCATGTACTAATCATATTTCAATGGGTGTTTCTATACCTATAACAATCTTGGTCATAGGGCTAGAGAATGTAGAATCATTCCAAGGAAGAATACAAATTTTGCAAGAAAGAATCCATTTTCCCCCTTGGTTGATATGTATATAATTTTCTATAGTTGCAAAAACTTTGTTCATGTAGCTAGAAACTGTAGAGAAAGATTTACAAGACCAAGTGTGAAATCTGAGAAGAAGAATTCCTCACCTGCTAATAAAGAGAAAGGAAATAAGTCATCTGAGATAGAAGAAAAGAAAAATGAGAAGAAGCCCAAGAAGATATGTAAGGAGAAAGACAAAGGATCTTGCATCACTCAATCTATGTTTTCCCAAATGGATTTACATGCAAAGGAACAAGATCTATGGATTGTTGATAATGGCTACTCCAACCACATGACTGGAGATAAAAATAAATTCATTAAGCTTGTAATGAAAAAAGGAGGTTCAATAAGTCTAGGTGATAATACTGCTATCAAGATCTGTGGTAAAGGAATTCTAAGCATAGATGGAAAGAAAAAAACTTAAGATGTGCTCTATGTGGAAGGAATAAAACACAATCTTCTTAGTGTTAGCCAAATGTGTGATAATGGATACAAAGTTGTATTAGATTTTGAAGGTTGCAAGATAAGATTGAATGGTAAAACAATTGCTCAAGGGATAAGGACTAATAGTAATCTCTACAATCTATGTGAAGTGGAAGGCCAAACATGTCTAATCAGTCAAGTAGATGAAAGTTGGTTGTGGCATAGAAGACTAGGACATTTAAATTTTGACAACATGGTAAAAATAAGCTCAAAAGGGCTGGTTAGAAATATGCCTAAGATTGCAAAGCCTGATAACATCATCTATGAAGGCTATCAACAAGGAAAGAAAAAAAATTCTAAATTTCCCACAAAGGATTACTATACTACGAAATCCTTCGAAATAATCAATGTTGATATATGTGCTCCAATGAGGAAAAGAGCATTTCAAGGAGAAATATATTTCATGATGTTGATTGATGACTATACTAGAATGGCATATGTTACATTTTTGAGGGAGAAGGCTGCAGATTTTATAGCATTTAAAATTTATAAGAAGCTGGTAGAAAATATGGCTGAGAGAAGAATCAAATGTCTCAGGTCAAACAGAGGTGGAAAATTCATGTCAAGAAAATTCATGGAATATTGTGAAGATTGTGGAATCAAGCGCCGACATTCATCCCCAGGAACACCATAGAAAAATGGTGTGGTAGAGAGAAGAAACATAATTGTGAAGGAGATGGCCAGGGCTATGTTGAATGAGGCTAACTTGGCAGATACATTTTGGAAAGAAGCAATACAAACTATTGTATACATTCAGAACATAACACTTATAAGATCTAATTATGAATTATTGTTTGGTTGGCCTGCATCAATTAAGCATTTCAAGGTATTTGGTAGGAAGTGCTATATTAAAAGAGAAGATGACAACTTAGGAAGTTTTGAGTCAAGATGTGATGAGGGGATATTCTTGGGGTGTTCCAACCAAGGAAAAGCTTATAAGTGTTATAATAAAAGATTGCATAGAATTATAGAAGCGTACATGTCAAGGTTGATGAAAGTGTAAATTAGGGTCATCCTAGTAGAAACAATCTTGAAAGTGAGTCAGATGAAGATGAAATAGGTGCACGAGTTGAAGATGAGGAACAAGAAGAAGAGAATTAGCAAGAGGTTGAACGTGCTCCTACAAAATATGTGCAAAAAGATCATCCTATAGATCAGATAATCAGTGACAAGAATGCAGGAGTGCAGACTAGAAGGAGACTTGCAAAGGACAAGGAACAAGTAAACTTTACTCTCTTGTCTTAGATTGAACCAATTTTTTTTTATGAAGCTAGTAAGGATGAAATTTGGTTAAGAGAAATGGAAGAGGAACTCAATCAAATTGAAAAGAACAAAACTTGGGAATTGGTTCCTAGACCATCTATAACGCCCCGCCACACAACCCTAGAGGAAGTTACAATTAACTACTCAAACGTCCTAATTTTTTTTTGTTTAAGAACAAATAACATGCAAGTTCACTACCCATTGCCAACAACCTCTAAGGTTACAAGATTGAGATTATTTAAAACCCAAACAAGAAACATAAATTGAAACCATAACATTTAATTACTTAATAAATTAAGAACACATGCATTCCATACATGATAAATTACATCAAAGAATAAAAGATACCACATGTTTTCAAATAACATAATCTAACAATAAGATTACAAATCTCATTCCCTGAATGAGGTAAATCCAATAAACATGGTTACATAATACATCTTCCACCTCAATAAAAAATGAGGGGTAATTAATTACAAGTTTCCAACTGTAATGAATAAATCATGAAATGAAACTGAATCCCATGAGCTCTCCAACTAGAAATCTTGTCCACATGAACAAGAAGAAAACCCAATGGATTAAGGTGCACGTTCTACCCAACCATGTGATACTCGAAGGCTCACCCCCCGTGCTAGGAGATAGTAACAAGGAATCCTATACAAGACCATCAACCTCTAGACACAGGCTAACTCACACTGACACAACCAATCACGTGAACCATACAACCATAAGAATAATACTAGTACAACTCTAACATTAATGACATAAGTCACATTGCTTCCAGAAATTAAAAAAAATCAGTTATGTTAAGAAGACCAAACACATAAAACCAAATACCAACTATTGTCGTAGAAAGAGTGTCATCACACAGCTCGACATGGGATATCCTCTAGGAATCTTCATAGGCTCCAACCCCCAATATGGGATATCTTGGTGGCCTCAACTGAATCCCGACCCCCATACTCACTCATGCAGAATCAAATACCTCTTTTAAAGATAAGATAGATGACTTTTCCATTCTAGACCTTCCCACTCATCCCAAGCCTATACGAGCACTTGTGTCTATGAGTGAGGCTAAATTATCTTGATTAATGTGAAATACTACCTAAACTTCTAAGTATATTTCTTTAGTTATCACTTGATTAAACCACCTCTGAAGGTTACCCAGTTTACCTCTTTGGACTCTGGCACCTAAAAAAAGCCACTCTTCTACTTAACACATAAAAAAACCAATCACCAAGGGAATTCCAAGTGCATACTAATAAGATAAAACCACTCCAACTCTAGGAGGAACACATAATGAAAACTCACTCCAAACACTAGAGGAAACAAAACACATAATCCACTCCTTCCAAAGGAGGCACAAACCACACAAACCACTCCTAATCCAAAGGAGGCACAAACCATCCCGGTTCGTGAAAACTGGGTAAAACAACAGGATGCAACTATATGCACTATCCAAGGAAACACAAAGGTTGACGAACATATTACGACAACCCACACAATTAAATGAAAACCCCATTTGGAAGACTTACATAAATAATTCACTCCATTTGCCCAACAATGACAATGAGAGAAAACACATAACGAAAAGACACTTTTGGCAATTAAATAACCTACTTTAGGATTTCCTAAATCTAAACAATGCAATGACATATTGCATGTAATCAATTAAAATAGGATTACTAAATCCAAACAAAGCAGTAATACATCGTTTGCAAATATCCAAGGTAAGCAAAATTATATTTGCAACATTAAGTAATTCAAAACCCTAATTGTTTAATTTCATCATAATTTAAATAAGGACTAATCCAATTACTTTACTTCAAATTTTCTAAATTACAATTAATAATAAGAATCAATTTTTTTTTAAATAAAAAATATTTTTCTTAAAGAATCAACATTTGCATCTTTTTTGATAAAAATCATCTAAAAATAATTAACATTATATGTAATAAGAACTTAAACTATCTGTTTTATTTTAACTTCCCCGATTACAATGAATGTTAAAATCAATTTCCTAATAACATCATTTTCTTATAAAATTAATATTTGCATCCTTATAATAAAATCACTATAGAAAACTAAATTTAAATATAAACTAACCATATATAATTATATATTTAATGTGTATATAATTATATATTTATTTAAATTTAAATATACATATATACATATATATATATTAAAAACAATCTATTGAAAATCCCATCTCATAAATATATTTCCATTATTTAAAATATATATATATATATATATATATAT